>JALMQS010000093.1:6237780-6387898 GCA_024734495.1 Forficula auricularia | reverse complement strand
CCCCCCCCCCCCCCCCCCCCCCCCCCCCCCCCCCCCCCCCCCCCCCCCCCCCCCCCCCCCCCCCCCCCCCCCCCCCCCCCCCCCCCCCCCCCCCCCCCCCCCCCCCCCCCCCCCCCCCCCCCCCCCCCCCCCCCCCCCCCCCCCCCCCCCCCCCCCCCCCCCCCCCCCCCCCCCCCCCCCCCCCCCCCCCCCCCCCCCCCCCCCCCCCCCCCCCCCCCCCCCCCCCCCCCCCCCCCCCCCCCCCCCCCCCCCCCCCCCCCCCCCCCCCCCCCCCCCCCCCCCCCCCCCCCCCCCCCCCCCCCCCCCCCCCCCCCCCCCCCCCCCCCCCCCCCCCCCCCCCCCCCCCCCCCCCCCCCCCCCCCCCCCCCCCCCCCCCCCCCCCCCCCCCCCCCCCCCCCCCCCCCCCCCCCCCCCCCCCCCCCCCCCCCCCCCCCCCCCCCCCCCCCCCCCCCCCCCCCCCCCCCCCCCCCCCCCCCCCCCCCCCCCCCCCCCCCCCCCCCCCCCCCCCCCAAAAAAAAAAATCTTTTTATTTTTTTTTCAATCAAAACTAAAATAACAAAAAAAAACCTCCTTAATTAACCAAGATTCGCGTTACTTTTGATAGGCAATCCGTGTTCTTCACTAGGTAGGTTTTTCCTTCGGTTTTTGCTGCTTTTCTGCTTGCTTTTTTTTCTATTAAAATTATTTAGCAATCAGCTGATTAGGTTTTCCATATCTATATATATATATATATATATATCTATTTTAGAACCGTATATTTAAATGAATATTAATTTTTTTGGTTATTTGTTTTGTTTATTTATCTATACTGACGGCACCAGTGACGCCATTAATTAATGAATCACCACTTCCTGTGTTTACAAGGGACTGATCACGTGAGCCCTCGGTGCAATCGCCATCTTGGCGGCAAAGGGCGCTAAGGCTTTATGTAAAAAATAAAAATTCTGTAAGTTAATCAAGGTTTAAATTTATTTTCTTATTAATTAACGACTAAAAATTTCCCGGGTGTGATATTGGTTAATCGGCCATCTACCACTAGTTTTCTGAATTTAATTTTAATTTTAATTAGTTAAGTTTTCAGAGACCAACATATTATATTAATTTTAATTTATACTATTTCTGAATTTTATAATATTAAATTTACAAATTATTACATACAAATTTGTTTGATCAGGAATTATTATTATTTAAAGAATGTTTTATCATATTAATGGTATGTTTTATTTGAATTAATGCTTTCTGAATTTAGATGCTTGTAATTAAAAATAACTACTTGTGATTTTTTATTTTACTTCAATTGAAATAAGAGTTTTGGCTAGTCGATTCAAAGTTTTTACTCATCTGTGGCGTCTATCCGTGGGTAAGTTCTCGGAGAAGTTCATCTCCACGAGATGAACTAGTGTTGGTGGTTGCGTACCAATTTATACGACACTTTCTGGGTAAAATAAGCTCGTCACAGCTTATATCAGCACTGTTGATATGTTTCACTTTCTATAATGTCACAGAAATCGTTGTAATTAACGGAGATGCGCTAAGATTTCAATAAGCCTATGGCGTTGCTAGCTAACACAGGTGGTTACGTGTGTACACTTTGGAGGTCAGATCACAAGAGGCAGAGCCATCCGCTCTGCAGGGTCATGGGTTGCCAGCCACGCGGCCTTAATTACCTAATTATACACTGATGGCGACACCAATCAATGCTAATTCATATTCGCTGTTTATTAGCGGCCATAAATTTGCCAAATTACAAATTCAATTGATCTTAAAAGTAAATTACAAAATTTTAATTATACATTGTGGTTATTAATTCAAATATTGAGATTACAAAAAAACAAAAAAATAGAATAGACGCTGTATCGTCACAATATATATATATATATATATATATATATATATATATATATCTTATATCTTAAATATCATCAAATATTTAAGTTATTTATTTATAGAAATGGCCGATTGCCTAATTCAAATACAAATATTGTTTTAATAATATAATTATTTGTTGTTCAATTTTAAATTATATAACTATATTTAATTAGTAAAACCCAAGATTGTTAACCACATTGTTATACATATATACAAGACCCGGTTTGAATAATTATAATATTTTAAACAACAAACATTTATTATTTTATTTATTTTTGCCTTCAAAAGGGCAAAATGAACATTACCGATTTTTCCAACAAGTACAATGGCGCCCGACCAAAGGACCCTATTTTTGTTTATGTTCCGTATCTTAATTAATCATTTGTGATTTTGTGACTACCGATTATAAGGAAAGGACAATATGGCTACCGTTCGATCCGTGGAAACTAGTGGCCGAACGAGAAGATTTATTCGACCATGTTCGGTCCCCGATGAGAAATGCGTTGAAGACAGCTGACCCTTCTAATGCAGAAGATTTCCAGACTATTCTGGAGAAGTTGGCTTTAGGTTGGAAAACTCAATTTGGGGAGGTGCAGAGGGGCATTCGCTGGTTGACTCAAGCCGCACTTCTGATCCCAAAAGAAAAATTGAGACCCCGAGAACGTGGGTGGCCTTCACCGATATCATCGACGATATACAAAACAAGTATCGTGCGTTCGTAAAACGTGGAGGAGTGCCACACACAGGAGTTCTTCCTTCTGCCATCCCTAGTACCGATCCCATCATAATTTTAGACTTTACCGCCCTGCCCATACCGATTTCTCGTCCCATATTGTATCTTCAGATTCCCTCGTTCTTCATTTCCTACCATACCGTCCCCTTACCGCCCCTCATTCCTTTTACCGTCCCGGACCCCACTTTAAGCATAAATGAAGAACTGCCACTATTTCCACTAACATGGACAACGGAGAAATGCAAAGAAGAGTTTTCTAACGTGTTTCAATTCACTACATGGATAGAAGACCCTGTAAGAGGATTAAATTTTTCGGATGAAGAATTATGTCTAGATTTCATTTGAAGATAGTTCTAGTATAATAGACCTCGACCTCTCTTTGACATTCCACAAGAATTACAAACCATTAAAGTAGAATCATTAATAAAACGGGAAGATTTAGAAATAGATGAACAAGTTCAACTATATGAAAATGTTGAACATTTTGGAGAAGTTGAACACTTTGAAGAAGTTAAAGACTATTCAGAGGTTGAATTTCAGAAGTTGAACATTTGGAAAAAACCTGCTTAGTTAATGATGATGTTACTAAAGTGGTTAATGATGATATTGATGAAGTTGTTAATGATGATGTTGATGAAGATGCCTTAATGATGATGATCTTAATGAAGATGATGAAATCTGGTGAAATCATTGAATCCGAGAAGAACGCATTAGCCTCAAGGTCAAGAAAACCTGGTGATAATATTCAAGAGCTGATGGTGATCCTGATGATCCTGATGAGATTGATCAAAATCAACTAACGGAGGTTGAAAATATTTCTTTTGATAATGTTAATGAAGACTTTGATGAAGAACTAATTGATAAAAAACCAAATATTCAATCCGTTGAAGAAGTGAAGAGGAATCTGACACAGTGATAACTGAAGTGAAGCCCTGAAACTGCAACGGATCAGCCTCTAGAAACAGCTGAAGAAATAGAGTTCAGAGAGGATGAGACAAACTGATGTACTAAATGGAGATAAATACAATTTAAATTTTCCAGTCCCAGTACATTTCCCATTTATGTCCCGTGCCCCTTTTTCATGTTTAGCTTACCCTATCCACATCCTTTACCTTTTGATCCGGGTATATAAAAACTATCGGAAGAAGGTGTGCTCGACCCAGAACCTTCCCGAGCTCCCGGAACTTCCTCGCTGGGGGGATATGTAACCAAAATAAATTTGCCGCGGTTATATTCCGGGAGCCTAGTGTCTGAACAGTGAATTAGTCGAGTGGGTGATGACTGAATGAACATGTGGCAGGAGAGATGACATATGGGTGTCGAGGTGGCAAGGTGTAAAAGTAAACTTGCTCTGATCTGTTTTCGTTTCGTTTTTGTTTATCGTGTACCGTGTACCGTTAATATTATTGTTTATCGTGTGTCGAGTGTTGTTGTTATTGTTGAAAAAGAACTCAACAATAATTTATATATATATATATAGTCCGCCAGGCAAAAATTATCGCATCACTATTAATTACTAATAAATATAATAAACTTGTATTGTCTTTCATATTAAATTGATAAAAAATAATAAAAAAATGATAAATACTCATATTAATAACAATATTTTCATCTTTTAATCAATAAAAAATAAAAAACCCAAAAAACTTGAAATTACTTACATTTGATGAAAAATGAGGAAAATTTAAAAAATGAAATTTAACTAATTTTATTAAATGTTTTGATTAAAAAACAGTTTATCAATATCTTGTAACTCCTCCTCTTGCTCTTAACAATAATTTTTGGATTCTGTTTGGCATTGAGAATTAAATTTTGTATTTCTTCTGGAGATGTTCTCCCATTCCTCAATTGATGCCATTTCCAATTCTCCAAGTGTCCAATCAGGTTGACTTCGTGTTCTTAGGCGTCTCCCCATTATGTCCCATAAATGTTCAATAGGATTGAGGTCAGACTTCTTGCAGGAAATGACAGAACAGATATACCGACTTCTTTCAGGTATTCTTTACTGCATGAACAGTATGAGGACGAGCATTATCATGTAAAAACTGGGAAATCTTTCTCCAATTAAAGGATAAAGTGGCCACATATTGCTCTAGGATTTCTCTCATGTACCTTTCAGCATTCAGAGAACCTCCAGTTACTCTATGAAGTTCCGTACGGGCATCGAAATTTATCGCACCCCATACCATAATGAAACCTCCTCCAAAACTTACTCTTGGTGAGATGTTGCACTCTGAATATCTCTCTGCTGGTCTTCTCCATACCCTTCCCCTTTCATCAGGTGAGTGTAGGGCAAACCTGGATTCATCTGAAAACAAACTCGTCTCCAATCATTCAATGTCCAATTTGAATGTTGTTGAGCAAATCTCAGTCTCGAAATTCGATGAGCTTCCGTTAAAAGAGGACCTGTTGCTGGTTTCTTGATTTAATTCCAACTTCATGAAGGCGTCTTCTTACTGTGGAACCAGAAATTTGGGTGTTTCGAGCATTTTCCAACATGCCCTCTCAACTGGCTGCTTGTGAAAAGCTGATTTTTTAAAGCAGCAAGTTTAATAAATCGGTCATCCATCTGATTTGTACTTCTTGGGCGGCCTTGTCCAGGTCTTCTTGTGGCGATTTCCAGTCTCTAAACCTTTGAAGAACTCTGGATACACTTGATTGATTAATCTGAAGGCGTCTTGCAATTTCACGTTGGCTCAACCCTCTTCTTCAAATAATGTTATGATCCTAACAGAGTCATGTTCCGATAAATGGTAATTAACATGATCCATTTTTATTAGAGTTTTATTTTAGAAATCAATATCTGATTATTTTATGAAAATTTGAAGTAATTGGTAATGCAGAAAAATGTTTGGGTTGGATATGGAAAATTGTTTTTTAAAACAATGATTAAAATAAACCTAAGAGAACCAATTCGTTTAAGAGATTTTATTTCAATAAAAGATAATATTTTATTTTAATTACTTTATTATTTGAGTATTTTGTTATTATTTTGATGATTATGATATTTTATTTTGTTATACAAAGTTATTTAATTTGATAAATATTTGATATTTTAGTAAAATCAATGGTGATGCGATAATTTTGCGCAGCAGTTTATATATATATATATATATATATATATATATATATATATATATATATATCTTATATCTTAAATATCATCAACATTAAGTATTTATTTATAGAAATGGCCGATTGTCAATTCAAATACAAATATTGTTTTAATAATATAATTATTTGTTGTTCAATTTTAAATTATATAACTATATTTAATTAGTAAAAACCCAAGATTGTTAACCACATTGTTATACATATATACAAGACCCGGTTTGAATAATTATAATATTTTAAACAACAAACATTTATTATTTTATTTATTTTTGCCTTCAAAGGGCAAAGTGAACATTACCGAATTTTCCAGCAAGTACACCATTTCTTCGAAATACATTTACACTGGGGACTCATATTATTAGAGCCACAGTAAAAAAATTACATTTTTTAAGTTTAGGTAGAAATAAAATCAAGATGTGGATGTTTTTTCTTAAGAATACATTTTATTAGGTTTTCTATACTATTAGTACACTTAAAAAGCTGAACTTAGCTAGTGAATTGGTGCAAAAAATATAAAAAAATACGAATTAAATCAATACTTGGTTACACCGTCTTTTGCTTCTATCACCACCTGGATTCTCCTGGGCATACTTTCAATGCATTTTTATCCTAGGACTAGGGATTTTGTCCCCGTAAGCTCACCTTCCTCGGGGGACACACAGTCCTCTATAGCTCTTCTAGGACACCCAGTCCTTCTCCCGCCGACACACTCAGTCACCGACTTGTTTGGACACATAGTCCTTCGCTCGTCGGCACACTTAGTCGCCGACTCGATGGAACACATAGTTCCCTTCCCGTAGGCACACTCAGTCACCGACTCGTTTGGACACATAGTCCTTCGCTCGTGCGGCCCACGTCTGCAATAACGAAGGGGAGCCGGACACACCGATGCTCTAGCGACACAGGGAGCCACTGCAGTCCTCTTATTGGCAATGGTCCTCCCATTATACCACAAGCCGTCCGGGGCTATGCCTAATATTACAATAATGGAACAGAGCGCAGCGCGGTAGACTGCGCGCTATACGCGCGTCATACGCCATTAAATCAGCATAAATACCTTCGTACAGGATAGGTAGCTGCGATAAATCAATGTTGTAATCATAAATAGACGTTAAGAAGCTAGAATTGGATACAGCTCCTATATCGTATTGGATCTCATCGCTGGATGGAGTCTCAGCGGTTGATCTTTTGATCAGTGGTTCTTTATTTTCGTTTTTCGCAGGGTCAGACTTGTTCTTATAATTCTGAGAACGTTTAGTCTGCCGGGCCTGTGGGGTACGATCTTCCCAATCAGGGACGGTCCAGTCTGCTCCCTGTCTTCGGTCATGATAATTGAAGGCCCTCCGCTGTCTGGAATTGTAGTCATCAGGTGGTTGGAAGGAGCCTCCGGTTGGTGGTCTTTGGTTCGTCTGCGACTGCGCAGGAATCTGGGAGCGTCCTCCCCTTCCGCGTCCGCGGGAATTCGGCTTCTGCCTAGTATAAGTTTCGGAACTAAAATCAGCCATTGCGATAAAGGTGGCTTTATTTAAAAACAACGGTGGTGGGGGCTGCTGCCCGGGTTTGTCGTCCCGGTTCCCCCACCAAACCGTCCAAAAACGGGGTGGTGACACCAGTACCCTCCATATGGATCCCCTCCATTGTTTCTCGTAATCTCTCAAGGAATTCTACTGCCCGTTCGTGTTGGTTTTGTTCTAACTGAAGTGTTCTCTTCAGTTTTTCTTGGGGCGATACTTCTGTCCCGAAAAGCTCATGAAGGCGCCTCTTTGTCTGGTCCCAGTTCGCTCCTTCCTCTATGCTCTTCAATACTCGGAATGCCCCCCCCCCCCCCCCGAGTTTCCATTCTAAAACGTTCGGCCGACTTTCGACGGGGATCCCCCCCCCTCGTCTGGGCCGATTTGTCGAATCGGGACAAAAAGGGTCCTATCTCCCCTGTCCCTACCCATATTGGTAACTCGTTTAGGATAGCGCGAGTCACCCGTGCGGCGGTTTGGTTCGACAGTGGTATCGCGTTCAGATACCTCGTAAACTCCAGGACCGTCAGGAGGTATTTGTTTCCCCGCGTGGTCCTCTCCAATGGTCCGCAATGTCTATGGCAATGATCTGAAATAGGCGAGTCGGAACCAAATGTTGTTGTACGGGTGTAGATAGATTCGCGGGGGTCTTTATCTCCGCAACGTGGTCTTCGGGGATTAATTTTTCAACCATTCTGAATCGATAAATTTATTCGCACTCCAATAGCTATCAAATTTTATTCTTATGCGGTTTCGTCCAGCAAAAGAAATTTGTTGAAATTATTTTTTATTTCATGGAATTCTGTTTTTAGAATTCTACCTAATTTCATAGGATGAATTCTGACAAGATTAGAATCATTAGATTGTATCACAACATGATAAGGTCCCAAATCTGTGTCTGAATATTTCTTGATATTTATATGATAAGAGTTTTTGTAAACATCTCCAGAAGTGGAGGCAGGGGAGTTCACTAAACCCCCTCCCCAAAGCTCTAATAATCAAATCCAAATAATATATTAAATCAAAAATATTATAATATTTATAATAAATAAATGTAAAAATGACCAATTTTAATAAACAATAAACAAATGGTGGACTTATCTCTCGAGTAAAGTACAACCGATAACACTCCACTCAGTTAGATGTTCTCTCTTCAGAGGTCAATCCTATACTGTGTTCCGGAATGGGTGTCCAATCGTGATTCAGGTTTAACTATGCTTCAATGAAGCGAGCAGTGACAAGTGGGGCCACATAACATTCGTAGACGTTATGGTTTTCCTCGTCGAGTGGGCCAAAACTGCCTGACGGAATTAAGACTTCGTCCTCGAACTCAAGAGGTGGCTGTGGATAAGCGATTTCTGGAACGTATAAATTGAGTTTATCAGTCGAATTTCGCATAGTGAATGTTAGGCGTTTGAGATAATCGTGAAGCATTCGGGGTACGGCGTATTCCTGTGGTAGTATCGATGATGGCCTAGTTGGAAGGTCGTCAACTTGAAGGCCTCGATCGTGACTGATATCATTATTAATCAATGCCGATATCAACTTTGAAATATTCTTTTCTGTATGAATCCAATGGATTTCCATTATAACGATATTAAATACTAGAAAATATATAAAAATAGATAGGGTTTACAGCTGATATATGATGGACGCCTCTGCCATCTCGCGAATCGCTAATAAGCTCTTTTCTATCAAAGTTGTTTTCTCGGCACACTTCTATTCTTTAATCTTAGCCAAAAGTTTGTGAAACAATGTCACAAAATTTTGATTTCCGTTTCAAAATCTCATTAAGCCCATAAAAATTAACAAAAAAGAATGACACAATTGAAGGATTTTTTTTAAATATTAAATATAGAATCGATATAGTGAAAATAATAATAATAATATGAAAAACCCCTATTACATAATTAAGTATTTCCGAAATATCTAATTAAAAAACTTTCATAAATATACATATATATATATATATATATATATATATATATCCTAAGTAAAATTTATAATAACGATTGTAATTATGGAGACTTTACAATAATTACATAAATATTTTTCAATATTGACGAAAATCATCAACCGGTAGAGGCATTGGTTAACGGTGAACGACAAACTTTCTTCCAATAAAAATATTTTTATTTGAAATACCAACAGTTCTTTATATTTATTTAAAAATAATTAATTAATAATCTCTTTAATCAAATATACAATTCTTTATAAAAAAAATCATAAAAAGTCTATTAAATATGTATTTAAACGTTTCGGGAGATATTTTCCCTTTATCAATGCAAAATTGGAAGTTTTATGAAAGAATAATAATAAAGCAACTATTTATTTTACGTTTGCGTTTATTCACCGTTAACGAACCCCAACCAGTTGACAATTGATATTAAAAGATGAATCTATCTTGAATTAATGTCATCCTTTATTTTTCATGGTTAGTTTTTATAAACTAATATTTATAAGATTATTGTAATTGTGAAGCTTATCCAAATCTGATAAACTTAACAAGAGATTATTTTTAAGACTTATCAACTATGTTTGTAATGTTCAAGAGCTCAAGAAAAGAACGAATTGTTTGTTTATAAACTTATTTATTAACTAAATAAATATCATTAACAATAAGGTAAACCAGCACTGGTTGCCTAGCAACCTTAACATATATTACAATGTTTATTTATGTTATTTTGAATTAAAATTATTTCGTCATAGAGAATATCTTAATTAACTTTTACATTTAAAATTGAAGCAATTTTTAGAATATCTGCAAACTGAAGATCATATTTTTTATATTTAATTCTGTTAAGCTTTTTATAGGACTGTTTTCAAAATTATAATATTTGTTGAAGCCTATATAAATTTATGTTTTTGACTAACTTGATATTCATGGTGAAATTACTAGTAAAACTGGAGACTGGTCAAATGTCGCCAAAATTGGAGTCTCCAGGTGAAAATGACACGGTTGTTAATTCTAGTTGTAAATAATACCGAAAAGATCATTTATACTTTAAATAATTGTATAGAATTTTTCTTTAAATAAATAAATTTTGAAATAATATACTTTCTCATTGCTTTATATTTTAAATAAATAAATAATATTTTCATATTAGTTATCACTTTTAATTTTACCTGCCTCCATTTTACTCTATTCCATTATTTCATAGCAATTCTCTCTATTAGACCAGTCAATAAAGATAAATAGTACCCAAAGAGAACCTTAGTTATTTATTTGTTTTTAATTATTGTATATTTAATCAACCACTTATTTTGTTTTGATTCAACCACCTGTTAATAATTAGTTTAATTAAAAAACCTATCAAAATGTTGTTTTTTTTCCCCTAAATTGAGACTTGGTTTATAATAATACAAAAATAGAAATCTTTTAAAAAACAATCTTAGAAACGTTTATTAAGGTAGTTGTTTCGCGACAATACTAGCAAAAAGTTAATGCTAGAATAAGTATATAGAACAGACAATAAGTATTCATAATTCATAAGCCCAAAACTTTTTACTGTTTATGTACCGATTCTAGCCAATCCCGTGCTCGTTTGACAAATCTGGCACCATTGTAAGAGATTGAATATTTTTATAATAAAACGAGCTGCTCCAGACGTGCCTTCAGCACGCCCTCTACAGATCGCCCCTCCGGGCAGGTGGCCTTAACAGGCTGCGTCTCGGCATGTAATTATTAGGTCTGTAATATATAGTTGTAATATTTTGCCCCCTCTTTCGCCCCCACGCACTCATTTTGGCTATTGATTTTTACAGTATATATATATATTTTGTAAATAGTCTTAAAAACGAACATTACAAAATTTGATCTATATCGGAGAGAGTATTAATTTTTTGCCCCCACTCACATTTTGGGAGGGTGAAATTATTTTTTAGATATTTGAAAATAAATAACTCTCAGATTTCTAAAGAGTAAATGTACAAAAAAGCTAAAAATTTGTTTGTTTTGCCCCCCCCTCCCCCCTTTCGGCCCCATACAGTCAATTTTGATAGTTGATTTTTACAGGAATAGTTTCTTAAAGTAATAAAGAATAACTCTACAAAATTTGATCAAGATCGGAGAGAGTTTTAATTTTTGCCCCCACTCACATTTTGGATAGTTGGGAGTCGAATTTCAAAAAATCCTGAAATAACTTTTTAGATATTTGTATTTAGAATTTTATTAAGTAAAAATCAAGTAGATATCTTATCGTTCTTAATTGAAAATGCATAATTAGTGTAAACACATTGCAAAGATATTTTGCACTTTTATATATATATATCGTATATATATATAGATATAGATGACAGATAAAATACATTTTAAAGGTCGATTTATTTCTATAAAAATCGTTTTTTTATTTTTTAACAAATGTAATTAACGTCTACGTTACACCTTATGAAAATTATAATTTTGAAAAAATCTAGCGCATGCGCGCTTTATACATCTTTCGCTGGTTAAATAAATGCATTGTTGCCAAATTGTTTTTATTGTAAATTTTTTTTATACATTTTTCATTATTTATTCCTTATTATCTCAGAAACTGTGTTGTAATTATGAATCAAAACTGTCTTAAAATATGTATTGGTTATTGTTTAATGTTGGTTTAGTTTTTTTTATAAAAATGGTAAGAAGGGTTTCTTAATTATAATTAAACATATATGTAAATTTCCCGATATCCCGTATAGTGCAATGTTAAAGAGCCTGAAAAACTCGATTTTTTAAATTTAATATCTCCGGAACTGTATTGTTCATAAATTTCGTTTTGCCACCAATCGATGCACAAGTATTTAAATAGTAATCTGTCTAAATTTCAAAAAAAAAAGAAAACACATTTGGCGGAACAACTACCTTTATTACCTTTATTACCTATATTACAGACCTAATAATCACATGCCGAGAACAAAATGAAATGATTTTTTCCAAAGGTGAGACCTGCTTCGTCCTCGAAAATATTTAGATAATAGAAAGTCTACAATCAAAATTGTTTGAGTCGTTTTGAGGTAAGTACCTATATTAATTTTTATTGACACAGCTATGAATAATTACTCTAATTAAGAAAAAACATTTTTCATTAATATAGTTTTAAACTAAGAGATTGACAGTGTTGGTTTATAATGAAACAATATGTAAATTAATTTTTTTACTTTACCATACAGGGTAGCGGTATGGTCAAGTATTGTAATCGTGCACGAAAAAAGTGTTTTTTCCTTCTTTTTTTTTGAAACATCTCAAAAACGGCTGAAAGTATTTTGATTAAAAAAATTGAGCGAAACCATGGCACTTCGCCCTACAAAAAAGCCCTGATAAGTGAACATCGAAAAAATTATATTTTTCGAGATAACAATTGTTTTGTCAAAATGTCTGTTAGTGAGTTCTGTGCGTTACCAAATTTTTGTGAACGAGCTAGCTCAAAAACTAGTGTGAATATCAAAACCAAATTTTACACGTAGTTTTGGTCCATTGAGATTAAGAGCTGATTAAATTTTGGTGCATATCGACCCAAAATTAAGGGGGTGGAGGGGGGGGGTTAAAAATTAAAAATCTAGGCCATTTGAGCAAATTCAACCAAATTTTGTATACATAATCAGTGGGACCCCAGGAGTCTAAAAATGCAAAAACTAACCTGCCCAAAATGGGGGGGGGTGTCAAAAAATGAAAATCTTGGGCATTTACCAAACTCAACCAAATTTTGTATACATAATCAGTGGAACCCCAGAAATCTAAAAATACAAAAACTAACCACCACCTACATGATTATAAATAATTTTATTAAATATTAAATATAAGATCTCGAAACGTAAGCGGGTTTTAAATGAATGTTTTTATTTTTTTTTTTATAAAGGATTTGTTTATTCTAATTTCGAATATTTGCTCATATTAGTAAAGAGCGGGTGACACATTTTTGACTACGGATTTGACCCAACTAGAAATAATGCGTAATAGTACCGTCTATGATAGTTGTACAAGGAATGGCCAGTCTGGCTGGTCTAAGCAGGTGGACCAGGTACTGCGCATAGTGTGAGTGCGGTAAAAAATACATATGTGTTAAAAAATATTTTTGACCCACAATGAAATTATAAAAATTATAATTTATAGTCAATTATAAACATAATTCATGTTGTATAAATACCCTTTGGGTGGTCTAGTTCCACGTCCCACTACTCAAATGGTCTGGGGTGAATATATTATGTTTATAATTGACTATAAATTATAATTTTTATAATTTCATTGTGGGTCAAAAATATATTTTACCGCACTCACACTATGCGCAGTACCTGGTCCACCTGCTTCAGACCAGCCAGACTGGCCATTCCTTGTACAACTATCATAGACGATACTATTACGCATTATTTCTAGTTGGGTCAAATCCGTACTCAAAATGTCTCACCAGCTCTTGGACTAATATGAATTGGAGATTTCTGCTATTTTGTCATTGATCATATCATCAGAACTTGACCAAATTAATATGGTACCAATCGGAAACTATACTGAACACAATGCAAAAAAAACCATCAAAATCGGTAAACAATTGACGAAGAAATCAGGTAACACAGACAAAAAAAAAATTCAGTCGAATTGAGAAGCTCCTCCTTTTTTGAAGTTGGTTAAAAATAGTTTTCACCATCGAAATGGGTGCTCATACTTGAGAACGATCGAAACGTCCTAGTCTTATTGTATCATTTATTGTTGACTTTAATAAATACCTAGTTATAATTTATTAATAAAAATTGAAACTTCGATAAATTCAATCACAAGAATATAAGCTCTAACAGATACTTATCCTTATCTAATAAATAGTTTTGACCGCTTTCGAGTAATTCAAAAAAACAAAAACACTAATTTTCTCTACGCGATTATAGAAAACCTACACTGTATGATAAAAAATAATTTTTATAGAAAAAAATAAAACCGACTTCAAAAAAATTAAATGCAGTAAATATAAAATAATAAGAACTCAAAAATCAAATAAAATACACTAAAATGTATAAAATAATTATCTTATTTAGTTACAACTAAACGACGAAATATTAACATGAAATTACTTTTTGAAGTCGGTGCTAAAAAAACTATATAAGCGAGTGTACCCGACAAACGTACTACTCAAATCTCTAATTACAGGCCTATCTCGATCACCTCTGTTCTTTCCAAAATAATGGAATTAGTCATAAACCAACACGTCCTTCATCACTTAGAAAACAATAAATTAATTCACGATAGGCAATATGGATTCAGACAAAATCGTTCCACAGGCGACATCTTAACCTATGTCACCCACACCTTGAACAATACTCTAGAGGCCGGAAAAGAAACCCTCGCTGTAGCCCTTGATATCTCCAAAGCTTTTGACCAGGTTTGGCACAAAAATCTTCTTGCCAAACTGCCAGCCTTTGGATTCACACCAACACTTCGCAAATGGATAGAAAGCTTTCTGACAAACCGAAGTATAAAATATAATAATAAAACTAAGATACGAGGTAGGTTTCACAAAAAGAAATAGAACAAAATTGAGTTTTGAATTCGACTCTTAACTCCTGTTATGTATATAAAATGTTTCACCTAGAACCAACACCGAACTCCTTAAAAGTTAGCGAAGTATAAAAGTTGTGGTGGATGGAACATCATCTGAATCGTTCTCCACAAACTCTGGTGTTCCCCAAGGCTCCGTAATCTCCTCCACACTCTTCCTAATTTATATAAACGACCTTTATTGATCAAACGGCAAACCCTCACTCATTCGTTACGCCGACGATAGCACTCCCCTCACTCCCGAATAATCGAATCAATGTTGCCTCCTCAATTACTCTCGACCTAGACAAACTGAATAAATGGGGCTCTCAAAATTTAGTTAACTTTAATACAAACAAGACTCAATGTTGTCTAATTTCTAGGCGCGAAAATAAAGATTTCCCTGATATTCACTTCGATTCGAATACCCTGAAAATGTGTGACAGTCTATCCATGTTGGGCGCCTTCTGTCGCATCTGACCTGTCTTGGAATGAACACATCTCTTCTGTGGCGAAATCTGCAGCAGGGAAGATTGGCTTCTTATTCAGGTCCAAGCGATTTTACAAACCCCCACAACTTCTCACCATCTACAAGGCCCAAATCCGCCCCTGTCTCGAATACGGCTCTCATCTATGGAGAGGAGCCTCAAAATATTCTCTTGCTACCCTTGATGCAATTCAGAAACGAGCCGTCAGGCTAATTGACGATTCTACCCTCACCGACTCCTTCGACTCGCTGGGTCATCGAAGAAATGTCTCTGCCCTTTCCCTTTTCTATAGATACTATCACGGCAGGTGCTCTGATGAGATAAAATCAATAATTCCCCCCAAAGCATGCTTTACACGTAGCACGCGTTTTTGCCGACTCCCAACACTCTCTCTCGGTCAAATTAGAAAAGTGCCGGACCACTTCATTCGCAAATACATATATCCCCATGACTTCAAGGAACTGGAACTCTCTCCCAGCCTCTATCTTTCCCAGCACCTATAATCTTCAAACCTTCAAAACCGGAGTGCATAGACACCTACGTCTACACCCTCTCACTTAATCAACTTTCCCTTCTCTTCGGTAATGCAAGGGTCTTTCGAGATCCATAGGGGCTGCATCTTTACTGGTGCACCCCTTCTTGCATTCGATTGCATTAAAAAAAAAAAAAGTAAGATCCGTCGAGTGCGATTCATAAAATGTATATGTTTGGCACCGACTTCAAAAAATAATTTCATGTTAATATTTCGTAGTTTAGTTGTAACTAAGTATGATAATTATTTTATTCATTTTAGTGTATTTTATTTTATTTTTAAGTTATTATTATTTTATATTTATTGTATTTAATTTTTTTGAAGTCGGTTTTTTTATAAAAATTATTTTTATTTTCTCTTTTTAGTGATGTTATTAATAGTGACTTAATATAATACCTTGCATGCATCTCGTAACAGAAAGCGTCGGGCGAATGAATAATAAATTTCAATTCATAAATATCGAAATTCTCTCGAAACGTTTGCGGGTTTTAAATGAATGTTTTAAGATTTTTTTTATAAAAGATTTTATTTATTATAATTTCGATTATTTGGTCATAAGAATTGGAGATTTACGTTATTTCGTCATTGATCATATTATCTGAACTTGGCCAAATTAATATGGTACCACCCCTAAGCTACCCTCTTTCCAATAAAAAAACAATCTTTAAAGAATATATTTTTACTTATTATCCAAAAAAACAATCATTGAAATCGGTCCATAAACAAAAAGTTATGCCTGAACATATGGTAAGTACATATCAAAAAAGATCCAATACCAATGAAAAAACTAGACTGAACCCAATGCAAAAGAAATCATCAAAATCGGTTCACAATTGGGGAAGATATCAATTAACATATTCCAAAAAAAAAAATCAGTCGGATTGAGAACCTCCTCCTTTTTTGAAGTCGGTTAAAAAAATATTTTAAATTATAATTGCATTAGTTCCATTGAATAAATAAATATTTATATAAATATTAATTCTTTATTTTTATATTTAAATTAATTTGACATTTTAATATTTTTGGAGAGAAGAAGACTTCTATAAGGAGAATAACGTTTTTCACGTATTTTAATATAATTATTTTTGTTTGCTAATTTATATTTACGATTTTTCTTTTTCTTTTTCTTTTTTTTTAAATGTAAAAAATTAGGCAATTTTAAATCTTTACGTTTTTTTCTTTTTTTAGTAAAAATTCGTGATTTTTCTTTAAAAGCTTTATTCATATGATTTAAAATGTTAAAATTTTTTTTTAATGAATTTGTATTCCAGTCATTTTCAGATTTGAATTGCCAATCAAGAGAATTATCATCTTCTTCATAAGGAAGATAGGTGTTTTCATCATTCAGCTTAAGATCATTTTTCTCCAATGAGAATGGATTATTGTCAATAGCTTCTGTTTCTGCTGCAGCAGCAGCACCTCTGCTGTTTCTGCTGCAGCAGCAGCCTCTGCCGTTTCCGCTGCAGCAGAAGCCACCAATTGGCTTTCTTTGTCAATATTCGCTTCGTTCCTTTTCGAAGATGCTGTTTCGGCTTGATTTATCATCGATTTTAAAATTCGTTCAATATTTTCAGCTGCGCGTTCATTTTGATATTCAATAGAATCTAAAAATAGATAAAAAAAATAATTAATTTCACCTTTCAAATGTTTTACAATTTTACTAGGCACGCCCAGCAAGCAAGACAAGTAGCAGAAATTAAAAAATCTGACTTGTTCTGATGTGGCCATCCACTTGACTTTACTATACAACCTGGCCCCTAAAATTATTTATAATCATTTAGGGGGGGGGGTACAAGACCCTAGATTTTCATTTTTTGACCATACCCCCCCCATTTTGGGCGGTTAGTTTTTGCATTTTTACACTTCTGGGGGCCCACTGATTATGTATACAAAATTTGGGTGAGTTTGCTCAAATGGACTCGATTTTTAATTTTTAACCCCCTCCACGGGTGAGTTTTTTATCTTGAGACAGTCTTATAACTCAAAAAAAGTACATTTTATGAAAAAAAGTTTCAAATAAAAGTTTATTTAAATCGAGGGAGAAACTAAACTACCCTATTGTTTGCTTACCAAGAACAAGCCTTCAAGGGTATTTCAAGGTCAAGTTCTGTTTTTTAACTAGAAACCTATATATTTGTTTACATATTCTGAATCTATAAAAAAAACTGAACAACTTTCATTAGAACTATTTTTTATTCAATATCAAATAAACAAAATATTAATTCAATAAGATCTCAGAAAAAAAACCCTAATAATTTTTTTAACAATTATTCAACTTAATTTTTAAATAATAATGATTAAATAAATAATTATTAAATTGAAAAGTCAAAACAATGAAAATAAGTATTTATAATGATATTAAAACTTCATTATACACAGATTTAAGAGGTTATTTCCTACTTAATAGAACTAGTTAAAATTCTTGAGTTTAAAAAAGTTTATTTCTCGTGTCAATTCAGTAGATAGTTATAATGTATTATCATAATAAAAATTGGGCATTTTTTTTATGGTAATGATGAGAGGAGTTACACCAAAAAGGTGCAACCCCTAAAGGCCTGGGTTGGCCCCTCCATCATGAAAAGAAGAAGAAAGAATTTTATGGGTTGGGCGGGGGTCGAAGGTATCTGTGGATACGGGTCTTAAATAGCTGAAGGTTATAAGTCGCGGGAAAGATGGTGGTAGGGAGCGAGTTCCAGTCTCTGGAGGTCATAGGGATAAAAGAGTTGCCGAAAGCGCTTGTTCGACTTTTATCCAATTTGACAGCGAAGGGGTGCTGAGCGTTTGAAAACCACGTGTTTCTCGTAAAGAGGGCATTAGGGGGGATAATTGATTTCAGCTCGACTGAACAGACACCGTGATAGTATCTGTAGTACAGGGAAAGGGCAGAAACGGTTCTTCGATGAGCCAGGGAGTCGAGTGAGTTGGTTAGAGCCGGGTCTCCTATTAGTTTAATTGCTCGCTTCTGAATTGCATCCAGTGTAGCAAGAGAATGTTTGGAGGCACCCCTCCACAGATGAGAGCCATATTCGAGACAGGGACGAATTTGAGCCATATACAATATAAGAAGTTGACTGGGATATAACAGCGTCTGGACCTAAATAGGAGACCAAGCTTGCGCGCTGCAGCTTTAGCAGAAGTTGAGATATGGTCATTCCAAGGAAAGGTCAGACCCTAGAGTTACGCCTAGCAGTGAAATTTCATGACTGAATTCTAGTGAGTTTGAGTCCAATGATATGTTTGGGAGGTTTCTGTCGACGCTCCTAGAAATAAGGCAACACTGAGTTTTGAGTTTGAAGATAGAATTGAAATGGTCTTAATTTATGCGGTGAATGTGAAAGAAGCGTTGTGGGGCTACAATTGAAATGGTTTCCAAACATTTTCCTGACAGGGATACCCCCTCAAGAGCTTCATTTTATTGTGTTGTAAATCTATTTAAAAAAATCAGGAAATGTAAAGGCTACGAAGAAACTTAAAAGGCCAAAATAACGAAATTGGCTGGAATATCACCGAAAAGTGTCTGAAAATTATTAAATTATTGATTAATATTAAATTATTTATTTAATAATTAAATATTTGATCATTATTATATGATAATTAAGTTGAATAATTGTTAAAAATAATTATTAGAGTTTTTTCTGAGATCTAATTGATTTAATATTTGGTTTATTTGATATCGAATAAAAAATAGCTCTTATGAAAGTTGTTCAGTTTTTTTTGTAGGTTCATAATATGTAAACAAATATATAGGTTTCTATTTTAAAAACAGAACTTGACCTTGAAATACCCTAGAAAGCTTGTTCTAGGTAAAGAAACAATAGCGTAGTTTAGTTTCCCCCTCCATATAAATAAACTTTTATTTGAAACTTTTTTCATATAATGTTTTTTAGTTATAAGACTGTCTCAAGATAAAAAACTCACCCGGTATAGGTACTATAAGTGGTCTAACCTAAAATAATTTTTCATTTTTTCGGAATTATATGTATATTGACTCTCTTTTAAAAAGGCTGGTCATTGTGTTAAGGCATTTTTGCACCATATTTTGATTAGAAAAATTCAGCGCCTTCTGGTGAGCGGCAGGGTCTGCATTCATTAGACCAATGTGTATTGTTGATGGTATCGCTAGGCGCTTAACATTAACAATTGGAGGGGTCAGATAGGCTAGGCGGTAGCGTGACAGCGAGCTAACCAGGGGACCCGGGTTCGAATCCGACTCGAGGCATCCGGCTAAAATCTGACCCCCGGGGGGTAGAGACAAATTTAAAAAAAAAATATAACTAGTATCGTAATTAGCCTTATGGCTAGAAAGGCCGAAAAGTCAAAAAAAAAAACATTAACATTTTAAGTTCAAAATTTAATAATATACCTGGTGAATTTTTTGACTAAATTTGCTATAATTAAAACAAAGTTTCATCATAATTGGATAAATGATAATCCGTGCCGCAATTAGGGTGAAGTTTTGAAAAACTGCACTTTTTCCTTAATAAAATGCAAACCACTTTTCCTAGAAACTTGATTCCTATCTCATTCTCTATGAAATTTTGTTGACTTCTACATTTACTTGTAGCACTTTTTTGTTAAAACTCTTTAGATTTATAGAAATCCAGCATTTTCAATGACAGGAAATGATCTATTTTTTAAAAAATCGCATTTTTCCTTCGTAGAATGAAAACCACTCATCCTAGAAACTTGATTTCTCATTCACTAGGATGTTTTATTCACTTGAATGTTTACTTGAACTACATTTTTGAAAAAACTCTTAGATTTATAGATATCCAGCATTTTCCATGACAGGATATGATTCGAATCTCCAGAAGTGTCATGGAAAATACTGGATATCTATAAATCTAAGAGTTTTAACAAAAAAGTGCTACAAGTAAACGTTCAAGTGAACAAAATTTCCTAGAGAATAAGATAAGATTTAAGTTTCCAGGATGAGTGGTTTTCATTTTATGAAGGAAAAATTGCGATTTTTTCCAAAAAATTGCAGTTTTTCAAAACTTCAACCTCATTGCGGCACGGATTATCATTTATCCAATTATGATGAAACATTTTTTTAATTATAGAAAATTTAATCTAGTTTAAAAATTTATAGAGTGCTCTTTGTCAAAAACGTGCTTCTTCATGCTCAAAATGGGAAAATATCGAAAAAAGTGCCATTTTTTGGGTGATCCGGGCAGCCACTGCCGAGTTCGACAAATTGGATTTTGCGCTTGAGTCCAAACGGTCCATCTGAGGAAAAAACTAAATAAGGGAATTTGTAGGAAATTTAATCTACTTTCATTTTGCAAATAAAGATTATTTACGAAAAGTTTATAGTTTCTGAGTTATAAGCGAAAACCCGCCAAAAAATGGAAATTTCACCTTTTTTTGCATCTTTTACAATGTAGCATCACGAAATTCTGGTGGGAGTCCTCAGATTTGGATTCAGCTCCACAAAAAACATATATATGTAAACAATCAGAACTACCCCAAAACTTTCCTGATTTGACTGGACTACTTTAGAAATAAGTACCTGGAGCCACCGAGCGATGCACGGTAACCCCTGACCCCCCCCCTCCCAAAACCACACACCTCGCCTCCACCACTGCACCTCCACCCCAACCGCGCCTCCCACCCCCAGAACCCCCACAACTACACCCCACCTCCTGTACCTCCCACATCCACCCCATCCCGCACCCAGTTTTTGCTTTTCTAGCTTTCTAATGGTCCACATATTATGTGTATATTTGTTTACTCGTACACCAATTTGCCCACATTCGTTCATATTAATAAACATTATAAAAAAATAAATAGGAAAATTATAATAAAAAAATAATCGTATAGGATCTGAAATAAAATTAAATAAAATTTGTTTCCAAGTTTTATAAAAAAAAAACACTTCAAACACTTTATTTGTAAACATACCTGTTTTGTTATGATTTAGACACCTGTTAATTAAAACACAAACAAAAAATTCCTAATTTTAATATAATATAATAATATTTGTTATAACCTATTAGTGGGTTTTAAAATTAAAAAACCAATTAAAAATAAAAGATAATTGAAAAAATGTAAACAAAATTTTTTATTGAGATTTTAATTTATCACTAATTACTTTAATTAAGAAAAGATCAATTAAGATTAAATTTGTCGAGGTCCAGTCCTAGCCAGATCGCTTTCTCATCCTCAAAACTTGTTAATAGAATTTGTTTCATCAAAATCGGTAGAGTCGTTTTCAAAATAGAACCAAGATACAAATATATAAATATATAAACAATTTTTGCTCGTTTAATAAGAGTAGATAAAATACTCTGGCACATACAGGGAGCGCCAACTTTCCCGTTAGCGGATGAAAACCTATATATACCGCTGGCACTTTCTACCTTTGCAAAATTATTAGGTTTGGTAGGTACATAGACCTTTTCTACAAGTATAACTTAAAATATCCGAATTTGGCACTTGGACCCTTTACACTCCACAGTTACTGTGCTATTCTCGGCAAAAATATTTTCAATAATAATTTTACCTTTTGAAAAATTCGTCAAAGAGTTTTTATCATAAATCTCATTTGAAGAATCCGGCGGTGACGTGGATACATTTTCGACTGTAGTTGTTGTTGTAGATGTGGTTGTCTCTATCTTTTTCGAGGGGCCTTTTTCATAGACAGGCGATTTGAAATGGTAGAAAGCCTCTTTTTTAGGGGCCAATCCTATAGCATATTCGGCATTTTTTATAAATTGATTGAATCGTGATTGTGGATGCGACTTTATTTTTTTTTTAACAGAAATTTTGTGTTTTCAGTTGGAATGTTATAGTTTATATCATTATATTTTAAAGGAAGATAATATGGCTTTTGAAATTGATTTTCAAAATTATGATTTTGTATTAATTTTTGATGCAATTTGTAATTTGAATAATCCTATAAACAAAGAAAAATGTATATTAATATTGATAATCTATATATAATATTTATATATACCGGGTGAGTTTTTTTTATCTTGAGACAGTCTTATAACTCAAAAACAGTGCATTATATGAAAAAAAGTTTCAAATAAAAGTTTGTTTATATCGAGGGGGGAACTAAACTACCCTATTGTTTGTCGACCTAGAACAAGCTTTCATGGGTATTTTAAGGTCAAGTTCTGTTTTTTAAATAGAAACCTATATTTTTCTTTTCATAGACTAAATCTACAAAAAATACTGAACAACTTTCATAAGAGCTATTTTTTATACGACATCAAATAAAAATATTAAATCAATTAGATCACAAAAAAATCAAAAATTAAATTAATAAATATATTTTTTTTGGCTTTTCGGCCTTTCTAGCCATAAGTCAATTTACGATACTTATTATTATTTTTTTTTAATTTGTATCTACCCAGGGATCAGATTTTAGCCGGATTCCTCGAGTCGGATTTGAACCCGGGTCCACTTGGTTAGCAGGCTGGTACCCTAACCCCTAGCCTAACCCGATCCCAAATAAATCATTATTAAATCGAAAAGTCACAACAATGAAAATAAGTGTTTATAATGATTTTAAAACTTCATTATACTCAGATTTAAGAGATTATTTTCTACTTAATAGATCTATTTAAAATTCTTGAGATTAAAAAGTTTATTTCTCGTGTCAATCCAGTAGATAGTTATATTGTGTACTAGCTGCAAGGCCGCCTTCGGCGGCCCTCTTGTAGCCAGGGGCACGCCCCTGGACCCCCAACCCACGAATCCCACCCTCACACTACACTCCCCCCGACCCATCCAGCACCCCCTACCCCCGCACCATGATCCCGTGCCCAACCCCCGCCCCCATACCACAGAACCCAAACCACACACCCCACTCCAACCCACCCAGCACCCCAACCCCCGCCCCCACACCACCACCCCACCCACCACCCGGGCCCCCAACCCACGAACCCCCCCCCCCACCACTTCAACACTCTAACCTGCACCCCCACATCAGACCCCCCCCGTACCACCCCACTACCCCACTGGACCCTCACCTGAACCCCCCATCCACCCGTGCCCCCCCCCCTACTCCGCCATACTCACTCACTCCACCGCCATTCCACTCCGCGCATCCCATGCCCTAACCCACCCTCACTCCACCCACGCACCCAGTTTTTGCCTTTCTAGCCTTCTAGTGACCCACAGATTATGTAAACAAAATTTGATTGAGTTTGGTCCAAGAGCAAGAATTTTCATTTTTTGCCCCCCCCCCCCATTTTAGGTGGTTAGTTTTTGCATTTCTAGCTCTCTAGAGTCCCACAGATTATGTATACAAAATTTGGTTGAGTTTGCTCCAAAAGGCAAGAATTTTCATTTTTTGACCCCCCCTTTTTAAGTGGTTAGTTTTTGCATTTCTAGTTCTCTAGAGACCCACAGATTATGTATACTAAATTTGGTTGAGTTTGGTCCAAGAGCAAGAATTTTCATTTTTTGACCCCCCCCCCATTTTGGGTAGTTAGTTTTTGCATTTCTAGCTTTCTAGAGTCCCTCAGATTATGTATACAAAATTTTTTTTTTTTTTTTTTTTTTTTTAATGATAATGATGAGAGAAGGAGTTACACCAAAAAGGTGCAACCCCTAAAGGCCTCGGTTGGCCCCTCCATCGTGAAAAGAAGAAGAAAGAATTTTATGGGTTGGGCGGAGGTCGAAGGTATCTGTGGATACGGGTCTTAAATAGCTTAAGGTTATAAGTCGCGGGAAAGATGGTGGCAGGGAGCGAGTTCCAGTCTCTGGAGGTCATAGGAATAAAAGAGTTGGCGAAAGCGCTTGTTCGACTTTTATCCAATTTGACAGCGAAGGGGTGCTGAGCGTTAGAAAACCGCGTGTTTCTCGTAAAGAGGGCATTAGGGGGGATAAGAGATTTCAGCTCGACTGAACAGACACCGTGATAGTATCTGTAGTACAGGGAAAGGGCAGAAACGGTTCTTCGGTGAGCCAGGGAGTCGAGTGAGTTGGTTAGAGCCGGGTCTCCTATTAGTTTAATTGCTCGCTTCTGATTTGGTTGAGTTTGCTCCAAGGGCAAGAATTTATATATTTTTCTCCTTCCCCTCCTTTTTGGGTGGTTTTAGGGGGAATTTTTTTAAACAAAAGTTGTCAGAAATCACATCCCCTACAACTTTGCTCATTATAAAATTTCCCGTAGAGTTAATAGTTTAAGAGTTAATTGATAATTTTCATTCGTGCACCCCCCAAACCCCCTTTTGTGGTCAAAATATCAAAACGTTATATAGCTAAAAACGTAAGTTAGAAGACCTCTGATACAAATATGAAATTTCATAATAATCCCTTCAGCCGTTTTGACGTGAATCGTGAGCAACTTTTCGCGGAAACCACTGAAACAGACAGACAGGAATTTTGTTGAGGGTGTTTTCGTTCATAACTTTGCTTGAAACGTGTGCAACCAAAATTTGGCGTGATTTGGACCAATGTACAGACAAAACCTTAATTTTATATATATATAGATTACCATATTAATAATGGAGCCTTTTTTGTTGAAGAAAGATTTTTCACCCAGAAGTGGCACAGAACATTGTCAGAAAATTATTTAATTATTAATTATTATTAAATAATTTATTTAATAATTAAATATTTAATCATTATTATTTGATAATTAAGTTGAATAATTGTTAAGAATATTTATTATTTAGATTTTTTGAGATCTAGGTAATTGATTGAATATTTTGTTTATTTGATGTCGTATAAAAAAATAGTTCTTATGAAAGTTGTTCAGTATTTTTTGTAGTTTTGGTCTATACAAATAAAAATATAGTTTTCTATTTAAAAAAACAGAACTTGACCTTGTAAAACCCTTGAAAGCTTCTACGTCGACAACCAATAGCTTAGTTTAATTTCCCCTTTGATATAAATAAACTTTTATTTGAAACTTGTTTTCATATAATGCACTGTTTTTGAGTTATAAGACTGTCTCAAGATAAAAAACTCACCCGGTATAATGTTCAGACAGCTAGATTGGAATCATAAACAAATAGTACTAAACATCAATAGAAACATTGCGATCCAAAAAGATTTACCACCAATTCAATGCAAAGAAAAAACAATTTATTTGGGTCAAGTAATGTCATTTAAGAATAAAGAGCAAAATAAGCTGACGTGTTCTGATGTGGCCATCCACTTGACTTTACCATACACTCCTGGGGGCCCTCACTTATAATTAATATTTAATAAAATTATTTATAATCATGTAGTGTGGTTTAGTTTTTGCATTTTTAGACTCCTGAAGGGCCACTAATTATGTATACAAAATTTGGTTGAATTTGGTATAAGAGCCTACATTTTCATTTTTTGAACTACATCCCCCCCCCTTCCCCCTTTTGGGCG
This sequence comes from Forficula auricularia, assembly GCA_024734495.1. Lineage (NCBI taxonomy): Eukaryota > Metazoa > Arthropoda > Insecta > Dermaptera > Forficulidae > Forficula > Forficula auricularia. Next base: position 6,361,830 of record JALMQS010000093.1, on the reverse strand, counting down.
GTTAGTTTTTGTATTTTTAGACTTCTGGGGGTCCAGTGATTATGTATACAAAATTTGGTTGAGTTTGCTCAAATGACCTAGATTTTTAATTTTTAACCCCCTCCACCCCCCTTAATTTTGGGTCGATATGCACCAAAATCTAATCAGCTCTTAATCTCAATGGACCAAAACTACTTATGAAATTTGGTTCCCATATTCACACTAGTTTTTGAGCTAGCTCGTCCACAAAAATTTGGTAACGCACAAACTAACTAACAGACATTTTGACAAAACAATTATTATCTCGAAAAATATAATTTTGTCGATGTTCACTTATTAGGGCTTTTTTGTATAGCGAAATGCCATGGATTCGCTCAATTTTTTTAATCAAAATAGTTTCAGCCGTTTTTGAGATATTTAGAAAAAAAGAAAGAAAAACCACTTTTTTCATGCACGATTACAATACTTGACCATACCCTGTATGATAAAGTAAAAATCGCACCCCCCCCCCCCCCACATTTTCACTTCAAACTTAAATATTTTTTTTTGCAAGTACTATTTTGATTAAATTAAAGTACACACTGTTAGCTCTAAAAACTCAAAATGTTTACCTTTGACCTGCAAAATCATTAGATTACTAACAAAAGAACAAAAGATTCCGACATTGCTCGTTTGAGATAATGATGCTTGTGAGATTTTGACAAGGTCTCAAAAGTTACTAAAGGTTTTACTTGCTCCAGGGGGCTGAATATGTTCCATAGGAGGGATGGTGTAGAAATTTATGGTTTTAGATTTTCAATGGAAACGTAATGTATTTGGAAATTATATATCTATCTTACCTTGTTGTCATATTTTGCGAATGCTATATTAATAAGCATTAGTCCACAAAAGAGTGCGGAAAGACGAAGAAGCATTCCACTCCATTTGGGTAAACATATTTATAAACATAAATGTTTTGAAAAGAGAAAAATAAAAAATAAAAAAAGATAAATAAATATTAGACAAGATTTTATTCAGTGGCGGATTATAGGTTAAGCGGAAGGCGCCGTGCTTGTAAGGGGCCCCCAAAAAAAGACCAATTTTGTTAAAATGTTTTCATAAACATTGTTTTATAACACTTGTATTCAATTTTAGAAATGTAACAACACCTTTTTAATTATTATTTTCTAAGAGTTAAAATTTTATTTAAATCAGAGAAAATTAATTATAATTATTTATTGAACACGAACAAATAATACAATATAACTACGACGTTTCGATCGAATTATTATTTTTTTTTAATGATAATGATGAGAGAAGGAGTTGCACCAAAAAGGTGCAACCCCTAAAAGCCTGGGTTGGCCCCTCCATCGTGAAAAGAAGAAGAAATAATTTTATGGGTTGGGCGGGGGTCGAAGGTATCTGTGGATACGGGTCTTAAATTGCTGAGGGTTATAAGTCGCGGGAAAGATGGTGGTAGGGAGCGAGTTCCAGTCTCTGGAGGTCATAGGGATAAAAGAGTTGGCGAAAGCGCTTGTTCGACTTTTATCCAATTTTACAGCGAAGGGGTGCTGAGCGTTTGAAAACCGCGCGTTTCTCTTAAAGAGGGCATTGATTTCAGCTCGACTGAACAGACACCGTGATAGTATCTGTAGTACAGGGAAAGGGCAGAAACGGTTCTTCGGTGAGCTAGGGAGTCGAGTGAGTTGGTTAGAGCCGGGTCTCCTATTAGTTTAATTGCTCGCTTATGAATTGCATCCAGTGTAGCAAGAGAATGCTTGGAGGCACCCCTCCACAGATGAGAGCCATATTCGAGACAGGGACGAATTTGAGCCTTATACAGTATAAGAAGTTGACTGGGAGTATAACAACGTCTAGACCTAAATAGGAGACCAAGCTTGCGCGCTGCAGCTTTTGCAGTGGTTGAGATATGGTCATTCCATGAAAGGTCAGACCCTAGAGTTACGCCTAGCATTGAAATTTTATCCCTGAATTCTAGTGAGTTTGAGTCGAATGATATGTTTGGGAGGTTTCTGTCGACGCTCCTAGAAATAAGGCAACACTGAGTTTTCCCTGCATTGAAGTTAACTAAGTTTTGGGATCCCCAGTTTTTAAGTTTGCATAAGTCTAAATTGCGGTCGTTTTCAAGTATGAACAACCAGCTCGATTCAAATTCAGTTATCCTAAAATCTATATTGAATTATTTGTTTGTTCGTGTTCAATAAATAAGTACCTGGAGCCACCGAGCAATGCACGGTAACCAAATTAAAAAAATATCTATCTACTCTTATTAAATGAGTAAAAATTATATATATATATTTGTATCTTAGTTCTATTTTGAAAACGGCTCTACCGATTTTGATGAAACCAACTCTATTAACAAGTTTTGAGGATGAGAAAACGATCTGGCTAGGTCTGGACCTCGACAAATTTCATCTTAATTGATCTTTTCTTAATTAAAGTAATTATTGATAGATGAAAATCCCAATAAAAAAGTTTGTATACATTTTTTTTCAATTATCTTTTATTTTTAATTGGTTTTCTAATTTTAAAACCCACTAATAGGTTATAGCAAATATTATTATATTATATTAAAATTAGGAATTTTTTGTTTTTAATTAAAAGGTGTCTAAATCATAACAAAATAGGTGTGTTTACAAATAAAGTGGTTGAAGTGGCTTTTTTTATATAATTTGGAAATCTTATTTAATTTTATGTTTTTATTTCAGATCCTATACGATTATTTTTTTACTTTATCCAATGCGAAGCACAATGGGGCCACAAAATAGGTTAGATAAAGTTTTTAGTAAAATTATATTTTAAAGTACTTTACTCAAGAGTAAGATAGTACTTTTTTAAATTCTTTAAAATTTATTCATTTAATCGTTTTAATATAGCTCATTTAACCTTGCTTAAGTAAGAATGGATAGGCTTCTCTCTGTGAAATGCTAAAAATTTGGGAGGAAATTTTATAAGTAACCATAGCAACTGCTTTGTTTTTTTATCCGTTACCTTTGCTGAAGACATGGAGGAATCTACTTAAAATCAAAAATAGCGATTGATTCTCATCTAGTACATGAGGAATAACCATTCTATATTGGATTTTTGACGTTTCGGTTTCTATTGGTAACCATTGCTGAAGACATGGAGGAATCCACGTGAAAGAATTGAAAGAATTCCATTTGAAAGAATTGGGGTAAATATTGTACTATAGTATATATCATAGGTAAACAAGTTCACAAAGCCTAGAGGGGCGTCAGCGAGTCCCTTTGTATTGGACGTTTAATAAATCATCCCCCAAAGATTACATTTTCGTCGCCAGTTGGCGCTAAAGTCGTGACGCATGGTCACTATAAGAAATAAAAAATAATAAGATAAACATAAATCTACGCACTGAGTCCACGCTCAGCCATATAAGACGAATGAAATTCAATTAAAAACTTTAGTACTATTGCCGACAATCCAGGGTAGAAAACTGGTATTGTTTTTTGAGTCCAGTACTCTTGGTAACCAATTTTGAATTTTACTTTGAGTTCATCGTTAGAGGTGAGTGGAAGTCGAATTGTATTCAGTAAACACGGCTAAACAATTGGTAGAGGTAAGTGAAAATTTAGTGAGATAGATAGGGACAGTGAGGGGTATATAAGGAGGGGAAAGATAGGGAGGGGTAAATGGGGGGGAGATAGGGACAATGGGTCCCCGTTACGAGGGCTATATAAGGGGTAGAGAGACAGGAGATGGTCAGTATGTGTCAGTCAGTGACGAGTGAAACATCGACTATGAGTGTAAGGAAAGGGGGGGGGGAGAATTTAGGGACAATGGGAACCTGGCGAGGGGTATATAAGAGGGAGAAAGATAGGGAGATGGAAAATATGTGTCAGGAAGTGACGAATGAAACATCGACTGTGAGTGTTCCAATATAGCCTCTCCACTTTTGTCCACCCTCTCAACTGACTCCAACCCTCACTAATAAACAACTCTTCATCCCTTATATTAATTAACTGCATATAATCCAAGAAGCCATTAAATATAAATTTATTTATTAAATTTGCGAACGTGAATAAAATATTAATATCTGGGTAACGGGTAGGTAGGTACTTCTATTGTTCTTATAGATAAAGATACACAGATCCACTTCAGGGGCTGACATCCCTGCCCAAATATTAAGAGAATCATGTCCTATCCCTAATCCTAACCAACTGTTTTCTATCCGTGTTTTCACAATTACTTATTCCTTCGAAGTGTTTCGCGAGTATATATTTACTTGTGCGGGAGTGTACGTAAGTGTGTTCCGTTCCTGTGGAGTCAAAGTATTCCAGGTTCAGACACGAGACATTGGCTGTAAAGGTAACATATCTTTATAATACTCTATTCTTATTACTATAAATTTTTCAAGTACTTTTTTATAATATTTAAAAAATAAAAAAAACATTATATAAATAATATATTAAATATTATTTTATTCCGAATAATTTTTTAAAAAAATACTTTCACTTCCCTTTATGTTTTTATTAATAATATTTTTTTTCTCTCAAAAATAACAAATAATTAATTTTCAATAAACAGTAGGTATTTGTTTAACGCTTCAAAAATTAAATATTTTTTCAATTTTCGGGTCAAAATTAAAAAAAAAATAACTAATACTTTATCATATTAAGTATGGTAAAATAAAAAAAAATAAGAAAAACTAAACAGCGAACTTTGTTTTTACAGTCGATTGATGAGCGACATTTTAATGAATGTGGTCGTTAACTTTTTTACAACGCTAGCCGATTCAATATTTTGTCTCGCTATAGAAATATCAAATATTAAAAAATACAAATCTTTAACAAAACAGAAAATAAGTTCTCAAGCTTGAGTTGTTTACCAAAACAGAATTTAGTCTTTTTGATTTTAAGTCGATTCTTCCACGTTTTCAGTAGAGGTTGTCATTAATAGTCAAAACATCAAAAATGGAATGCAATATTAGGTTATTCCTCTAGTATTAGATGAGAATCGATCACTATTATTTATTTCAACTCGATTCCTCCATGCCTTCAGCAATGGCTACCAATAATAACCGAAACGTCAAAAATCCAATGTAGAATGGCTATTCCTTGACTGTTAAATGAGAATCGATCATTATTTTTGAATTAAAGTCAATATGAACTGCAAATGATATATCTGATTAATAATAAAGGAATAAACATATTAATATTTCAAATGAGTTTGGATAAAGTTTAGCAACGATCCGTTGCAGTTTTCTTATTATTATTTTCCTATTTATTTTTTTTATAATGTTTATCAATATATGAATCAATGTGGGCAAATATACACATAATATGTGAACGACTGACTATCTTTTTATAGAATGCTAGAAATGCATAAACTGTGTGCGGGGTGGGATGAATGTGGGAGGTGCAGGAGGTGTAGTTCTGGGGGATCCGGGGGTGAGAGGCGGGTTGGGTGCGGTGTGTCAAGTGGGTGTGCAGTGGTGGGGGCGAGGAGCGTGGTTTCGGAGGGGGGAGGTCCAGGGGGCGTGTAGTATATATATTTGTTTTTGTTTTTTTTTTAATTTGGTTACCGTGCATCGCTCGGTGGCTCCAGGTACTAATTATTTATTGAACACGAACAAATAATACAATATAACTACGATGTTTCAATCGACTTATTTTGTTGTCGTTTTCAAGTATGAACAACCAGTTCGATTCAAATTCAGTTATCCTAAAATCTATATTGAATTATTTGTTCGTGTTCAATAAATAAGTACCTGGAGCCACCGATCAATGGACGGTAACCAAATAAAAAAATATATATTAGAATCGAAAATCACTCCCAGATCCTTAATAGAGTCGACTCTTCCACATCTAGTGTTAGTTTTAAGTAAATAATCAAAAACAATGTGGTTAGTGGATCTCGAAAAACTAATGGTGAGACACTTCTCAAAGTTGAGGAAAAGCAGGTTCGCGTTACACCAGTTCATTAATTTATACAAATCAGATTGCATCTTTAAGCAGTCTTGCATGCTTGAAATTTCCAGATATAATTTTATGTCATTTGCAAATAGCAAAACATTACAAAATTCAATTATATAAGGTAAGTCATTAATAAATAACAAAATATAATAAAGGACCAAGATGACTCCCTTGTGGAACACCTGATGGAGTTATTAATTTTCGGGATTTGGTTCCTTTTATTTGTACATATGAATTTCTATCTAATAAATAGTTTTCAAGCCATCCAATTATTGAAGTTGGGAAATTATATTCTTTAAGTTTCAATAGTAAAATCTTATGGTTAATAAAGTCTTAATCAAAATTCGAAATTGTAACGTAAAAATGTATTTAATTTTTTCTTTTAAATCAATAAAATTTCTTTTGGTCATAAAAATTAATCAGATTTAGTGAACATTATTTTTATCTGTGTAACCCTGTGTAATCCCGCCACTCTCACCTTAGTTTTGGGCTCGAAATGGGAAAAGCTATAGGAAACCTCAAAGCGTCAACCGAAAGATAACCAAGTCCGTTCTAACCCTAATTTGGAAGCTCACTTGAACGGCTCAGACACCCCTCGCTTCCAAATTTATTTACCATCTATTCAGGGCAAGTGAGCAAACACACGACCAAATTCATCTGTTGATCTTTGCGGGTTCTAAACCAACGCAGAACTGCACGATCTTGAGGTGAATTGGTCCGAGATCGTGTTCAATATATTATATATTTTTTTTATTGAATTATTTGTATATGTGTTATTCTCTTGAACTGGTTCTTATTTTATTTTTATTTTTTGTTTGAACATAACACAGATTTTTTTTACTTTTATGATGTCATATAACGGCGTTTCGAATACTTACATGCCAGTCATCATCAGGATAACAATTTTTTATTTAAAAACATACATAATTAATATATCCAATAGAGTTTTCAGATCAGTTTATACCAGTTCAAGCAATCTAAGAACTGTCTACCCGTTTGCATGAGAAAACTAATTAATTCATACTAAAATCTCTCTCCAACTATTGTCTACTCATGCTTTGTGGGAGGGCTTTCTTTTTTCTAAAATAAACCACCTGTGTACAGACCCGGTTCTAGACATTATTTACTTGTAAGCGAACAATATTTTGTCGGCCCCCACCTCAAGAATAATAATAGTGTAAAAATTCAATTTTCAATGTCCATTTTCAAACCTAGTCCATTCAATCGTTCTTAAGATATGTTTGGTCTTAAATAATTCTTTATTTGTTCTAATTTTTAAAAATCCCACTCAGCATCCATTGAGCATTGACACTGGAAAAGGGAGAAGTATACTTGAACCGAATGTTTTCTACATTTGATTCGATCACGAATCAACTGTAGGGAATTTTTGTCAAATATTGAGTGAAAATAATATTTGAACTAATATATTTCTAACTTGAAATAATGATATTAAATAAATTTTTATATCAATGAGAATTGTTATGACCGCGCTTATTTGAAAAAGATATTTTATCACGAGACTACTGCGGATTATGCTATTGAAGTCTGTGGAGTCTTAAGTCTGGACCAAGAGAGAAAAAAGATGTGATCCACTTAGCTACAATCCAACGTCATTTTGCGTATAGCCCGCTAGACATTCGGACGGATCACCAAGTGAACTTGATATCTTAGATGTTATATATTCAATCTCGCAGTACAGACTTCAATAGCATAATCCGCAGTAGTCTCGTGATAAAATATATTTTTCAAATAAGCGCGGTCATAACAATCCTCATTCATATAAAAATTTATTTAAGTATACTTTAGCTTACAAAAACGTTAGCTAATGAAAGACCAACCTAGGTGCAAATATTTTGAGCTCTTTGAAGAGATCATTTCCATCAATGTTATCTTTCAACACAGGATCAAGATTTGCACATCCCCTCTTAAATGTGCGCACATTGTCTATTTGAGATTGAAATTCAAAGCTTCTCTTGTGGTTTTCAATAACCTGGAGTCTTCCTTTCCATGATGTGATCGCTTTGTCAAGCACATTATAAAACAATTAACATTTTCATATAATAGCATAAATTGCCATGACTTTAGATTTTTTGATTATAACTCGAAAACTATCAATCTTTTGTAAATAACCTTCCTATTCAAAATGAAAGTACCAGGATAAGTAAAAAATTACTTATACTTTTCGTTCTACAACTTTATTAAACTAAGATAGGTGTACAACAGATACATTATTTTTCCATATAGTCTCCACCTTTAGCAATGCACTTGGTCCAGCGAGCCACAAGCTTCCTGGCAGAAGGTTTTCTGTTGGTCATCAAGCCACTTTTGCAACGAATCCCGAACGTCCATGTCTGAGGCAAATCGACGACCTCTCAAAGCTTCCTTTAGCGGTCCAAAGGGATGAAAGTCTGAGGGAGCGAGATCTGGTCTGTAGGGAGGGTGTTCCAGGGTCTCAAAGTTGACGGTCGCCCAGCTCTCTCTTTTTGTGTTACGCTCGTTCGGCCACTTTTAAACATTTGGATCCATAAATAAACGCTTTTACGAGATAAAGAACTTTCCCTGTATTGGGTCAAAAGTCTCCGGTGAATTTCAGCAACTTTCACACCCTCTGACCACTCCTCGTTGCTCCTCTTTGGTGCAATCTAATAGCGGAGCTGAATGCTTATGGTGTTGTAGCTAGTCGACAACTGACGCGATCATGATTAAATTCCGCACACGTGACCACAGACGCGCAAACTCAACACATGCGCATGCGGCCGCCTCCTATCTTAGTTTAATAAAGTTGTAGAACGAAAAGTGTAGGTAATTTTTTACTTATCCTAGTAATACATGAATCGAGGGGTGAACCGCGATTGGAATTAGGTGTACACCGTCTTTGGAATTCATTATAAAATCTATTGTCTTCTACTTGGAAATGAAAGTGGAAGTAGATGTACACGATTTTAGGTCGCGGTTCACCCTCGACATGAATGAACATACTAAGCGGCAAAATAATTAAAAGAAATGATTTTGTGGAATAAAAAGGAGATGACCCCTTTTTAAAATCACCGATTTATTTGAAATTTGGGCATCAAATTCATATGCAATCAGCACCAAAACCACTGTTAATATATATATTTTATTTTGGTAAGAGACACCATTTGTGCATGAAATTATTATTATTGATTAATTAGCATTTTAAAAAGTGTTTATGAATGTTAAAAACGTCAGTTCAGGTTGCCTATTATTTAACTTCAAGATTATATTTGATTACAGAAGACCATAATCACGTGTGTAAAGGTAAATCTGAATATTCAAATCCTTATTTAAACCAATTTATAAATTTCTGTTCAATTCATTTATTTCATAAATTCCTTTTGTTTCTTTTAATAAAATTATAAATACTTAAGGATAATTTCCTAATCAAAAAACTTGTCTTTTATTTATAGAATAAAACCCTTTGAGTTCATTTTAGAGTTAAGATTATAATTTTTAAATTTAATTTAAAAACATATAATTTCTAGAAACCTGTCTAGCGCTTTTCTAGCCTACCTGCATTTAATCTAATAAAATTTTAATTTCCTTTTCTTTGACTAATATTTCTCGAGCCATTACTTTCAAGAATATTATTATTGTGGATTCCGACTTTTCATAAAAGCAAATCAATGAGGTTGTCCTCTGATTTATGCAAATAAATAAATATATTATACTAAATCTAAAAGTGTATATACAGGGTGATTTTCGGTCTGTGTGGCACGTTAGACGTTTATGGAAAAACGGAACGCAGGATTTTTCTGAGCTGGGGGGTGGGGTGGTAGATTTATTTAACAGACATGATTGTATTATATTCTTTATATTTATTTATTTTATATTAACAAGCTTTTCATATTGATCTACCTACAAATAATAAACTAATCAAATAATGCAAATATTTGACCGGGTCTGATTCCTACACTAATTAACACACACAAACATACGAACACTCAATGGCCAAAATCGGGTATATAGTTACCGAAGGCCTTAAATAATGTTTTATTTCTTCATTTTTTTCGCACAGTTGCCCATTGTCGCGCTGAACTAATGAATGTGAACTTGGCGATAAATCATTATTTTTATATATATTATAATAATAAAAGATAGCGGGAATTCAAATCGCTCATTTGAAAATATATAGTTCATATAAAAGTTAATGAGACATTAAACATGCTTTTTCAATTGACACTGTTTTTATAAGATATACAGCAATACTTTTGGCCGAACCGAATTTTTTCACTATTATTTATATCCGACGATTGGCTGTTCGGTTTTCAATGTGCGTTTGATTAGGAAAAATGGCAGCCCCAAACACACCCCGCCCAACGATTGGCTGGTTCGGTTGTCAATGTGTGTTTGATTAGAAAAAAAAATGGGCTCCCGAAAACCACCCAGCCGGGACTAAACTTTCTGAGGTTTGGTTAATATATATTCAGTTCGTCTCGGTTGGGTACGTATAGCTCTTTCGGGCTGACGCCAACCGAATCGTCTAAAAATCAGCACGAAAAGGAGCTATACGAACCCAACCTAGTCGAACTGAATATATATTATAAATAAATAAATAAATAAATCTTTATTCCTCGACCTGCTTAGAGGCACAAGTCCTCGGTGGCTAGGTCCTCCAAACATCAATACAATCTAGCTACAATACATTAATAAACATCAATACAAATTAATTACAACAATTTAAAAAAAATAATAAACAAGTAAAAAAAAAAAAAAAAAAAAAAAAAAAAATAGAAATGTATGCTCATTAATAAATAACATGACCATAGATTTCCATCAAAAAACAAAAAGTAATTTAAAAATTCCGCGCAAAAACCCGATACCAGGAGCAAGTGACGCATTAGCCATCCCGGCATTTGCCATAAGTTGTTAAGGAAACCTGGTCAAAACCTTAACAAGGATGGTATGACCTTTCTCTACCTCACCTAATCTCTGCTTGTGAGAACTAAATAAAATTTTGCACAACTCTCAGGACATTAGGACTTGACAAAATTTATAATTGATTTAATCATATGGGGCAGAGGACTATAATCGATGCGAATGGAGTCGTTTGCACATATTCTATTCTATTACGTGGTTTGATTTAATAAAAATATTGTAAATAATAATATTATTTATATTTATTATAATATTAATAATTATATTAATATTGATCTACAGCACTTTTAATTAAAAACCGATTAGACGGAATCAAATTATATTTTAAAATCCCCGGTCAATATTCGTTGAGTGCTGCGCCCTGGGAGCGGTCCAATAACTAAGATAGGGGAGGAAGGAGTTGGCAGAGTGGGGGAACCCTTTTGACAACGAAATTGGCGCTTGAAAAAGGGGACCCACAGCTTTGTTTTACCTTATTTTCAAATATGATAATATGTGAAATTTTTTAATTACTTTAATAGTATTTATTTTCTAGTTCTTAATTTAGTTTTTTCAATTAAATTTTTCATTAATTAATACCCTACTGCTGCCATCTCTCGATTAGAATTTGAAACTCATCTCTATTGTATTATCAAGTCTGCATTCTAGAATTTTACTCTCGTCTGCCAAAGTGATAATAATAACAGTATCTTTTATCTATGATAATAATTTCTTTCTTTCTATTATTCTTTTATTTAAATAATATTATTTAAATATATATTTATATATAAGAATAATGATGGATACCTTTGACATGATTGATATTAAAATGATTGTAAATAATCCAAATCATTATCCTATTTATAAAGGTTAGTAGATAGGTTAAATTTTTAATATTTAGAAATTTAGTTTTTTCATCAATATAAAAGATACAGAGTAAATTACATAACTATATCTAATCATATAAATAGATGAATAAACGGTTTTTATTAATCGAATTTGGCCTTTTTTTACACATGGTTTTTTTTTGGGATATATATATGTTGCAGTAAAAACTCGTTTTTAAATAAGAACGGGTTCTTACTAGTTAAAATGCGTTTCACTGAATACCTTTGTGGCAACTAGAATTTACTGATGTTGGTTGAGTTTGTTTCAAAGGTCTAGAACAGTGTTCCGCAAAGTGTGTGCCGCGGCACAATGGTGTACCGTGGTCATAGTTGGTGTGCCGGGGAAAAATGTCTAGTTTTGTGAAGATAATTCACCTACACATATGAACAACCTTATCAACGATTGCTGGATTGCTCCAAATTTTGGTTGCATCTCCTCAGTTAAGCAGGCTCTCATTTCTCATTAAACGTCTTTTCATATTATATTGATTATAATAATAAGGAAATATTAAATAAACATTAGTTTTTTCTTTGGTGTACCTGTAAAATTTCTTGATTTGGTAGGTGTACCTTGACCACAAAAACTTTGCGGAACACTGGTATAGAAACTTCATTTTTGACCTTCCGCCTCATTTTGGGTGTTTTTTTTTCAAAAATTTTAATTCAATATGTCAAAAATTGCATCCTCTACAATTTGCTTCTAATTTTTGACATTTTCGTTTAAAATTTTTTTGAAAATAAACTCCCAAAATGAGGCGGAAGGTCAAAAATGAAGTTTCTAGACTTTTGAACCAACATCATTAAACTTAAGTTCCCACAAAGGTATTCACAAAGAGAAACAAAGAGGTTGTCCTCTGCTTGATGCAAATAAACATACACACATATAATACACTCGTGGACAAAATTAGCGGAATGCCGAAAAAAAGCCTGAAAAATATGCTTATTTTATATAAATTTAAATAATTTTTTTAAGTGATTTTGATAATTTTGAACTAATCTTTACATTAGTTAACAAATTGTAAAATTTTAAAATGATCTTAAATTAAAAAATATGTCTTATTTGAAATTAAGTGATTTAATGTTTGACCGTATTTTTTTCTTTATATAAAATAATTTAAATTGTTTTAATAATTTATATTCCCTCCCTTGGATTTGATAACACATTTAACTCTCCTAGGCATGCTATTAATTATGTTATCAATTGAGGTATTCGATATGCTTCCTCAAGAAGTGCATTTTTCAGTTCCTCTAAGTAGCAGGAGCTAAAGATCTCTTCTTCAATGGACATCCCAACATGTCCCAGACATGCTCAATAGGATTTAAATCTGGAGAGCGTGCAGGCCAATTCACTGCTGACAAATAGCGACAAACTTTCGAGGGCGAGCGTTATCATTCATTAGAATAAATTGGTCGCCAATGTATGGTGCGAAAGGCATTCCGTAATCTTCCATAATGTCTGAAATATAAGTTTCAGCATTCATTGACCCATTTTCCACGACGTGTAATTCCGTACGTGGCCCCAAAGAAATACCACCCCAAACCATAACAGAGCCGCCACCGAAAGCCGAACGCAGAAGTCTATTCCATTGATGGTACCGCTGATTACGACGTCTCCACACCCTCAGCCTTCCATCGTCTGGCTTCAGGCAAAAATTTGATTCGTCTGTGAAGAAAACATCTCTCCAATCCATCGCAGACCAATTCTCGTGTTTTTTTGCAAATTGTGGACGCTCTCATTGATGACGTGTCTCTAAAAGGGGACCCTCGGCTGGTCTTCGCGATAATAATCCAGCTTCGTTAAGTCTTCTTTTAACTGACTTAACAGACACTGTCACCTGTCTCACTTCTTTCGGTTGATTTCGAATGTCACTTCCGGTATGGGCACGATTTCTCAGAGCAGAGCTAACAATACATCTATCGTCCCTAGTGGATGTAGCCCTTTTTCTAATTTGGCCTTCATGTCTCTTGTATTGCCCAATGTTGCGATATCGTTGTATAGTAGATTTCGATACACCAATCTTTTCAGTCACTTCTTGGAATGTCCTTTTGCTGTTTTCAATTAACGTAACAGCTCTGGCGACCCCAATTTCGCCCAGGTCCGTCATTTTTCATTTTGTCGAGTTTAATGTCTGACCAGCCAATTTTAATAATAAATCAACTTTGTTCAATCAATGTTTTAAAATAAAAAACATGTAATTCTAAGCGAATAAGCAATTACCTATCCTATTTATATAAGAATAATGATGGATACCTTTGACATGATTGATATTAAAATGATTGTAAATAATCCAAATCATTATCCTATTTATAAAGGTTAGTAGATAGGTTAAATTTTTAATATTTAGAAATTTAGTTTTTTCATCAATATAAAAGATACAGAGTAAATTACATAACTATATCTAATCATATAAATAGATGAATAAACGGTTTTTATTAATCGAATTTGGCCTTTTTTGTACACATGTGTTTTTTGGGATATATATATGTTGCAGTAAAAACCCGTTTTTATTTTAGTAAGAACCCATTCTTACTAAAAACGTTACTGCAGCATATGCCGAGTGAGTTTTTTTATCTCGAGAATGTCTTATAACTCAAAAAAAGTGAATTATATGAAAAAAAGTTTCAAATAAAAGTTTATTTATATCAAGGGGGAAACCAAACTACGCTATTGTTTGTTGACGTAGAACAAGCTTTCAAGGGTATTTTAAGGTTAAGTTCTGTTTTTTAAATGGAAACCTATATTTTTCTGTATATTTCCTAAATCTACAAAAAATATTGAACAACTTTCATAAGAACTATTTTTTATAAGACATCAAATAAACAAAATATTAAATCAATTATATCTTTCAAAAAATCCAAATAATAATTATTCAACTTAATTATCAAATAATAATGATCAAATATTTAATTATTAAATCAATTATTTAATAATAATAAATAATTTAAAAATTTTCCGACAATGTTCTGTGACATTCCAGAATGTTTCACAAGTATTCTGGATGAAGCATCTTTCTTCAACAAAAAAATGCTCCATTTTTATTATAGTATTACAATATAACTATCTACAGGATTTACACGTGAAATAAACTTTTTTAAGTTCAAGAATTTTAAGTAAGTAGAAAATAATCTCTTAAATCTGTGTATAATGAAGTTTTCATATCATTATAAACACTTATTTTCATTGTTGTGACTTTTCGATTTAATAATTATTTATTTAATAATTAATTATTTAATCATTATTATTTGATAATTAAGTTAAATAATTGTTAAAAATAATTATTAGGATTTTTTTGAGATCTAATTGATTCATGTATTATGTTTATTTGATGACCTATAAAAAAATAGTTTTTATCAAAGTTGTTCTGTTTTTTTTGTAAATTAAGTAGAGGTATAGAAAAATATAGGTTTCCATTTAAAAAACAGAACTTGACATTGAAATACCCTTGAAAGCTTGTTCTACGTCGATAAACAATAGCAAAGTATGGTTTCCCCCTCGATATAAATAAAGTTTTATTTGAAACTTTTTTCAACATAATGCACTGTTTTTGAGTTATAAGACTCTCACCGGGATATTTGAATATATATAAAGAAAATTTCATTCGAATCAAGTCTATATGAGTTCATTTATATTCACTTGGACTCGATTTTAGCTCGCTATTGTCTATGGGGTCTTTAACATTGATATCTAACTATATAATATATTATCTTTTTCAGGGCCACATTTCTTGTGCAGTGATTGTCTTACGATGTTTATTAGTGAAGAATTTCTCAACAAACATCAAAAGAAATGTCTACATAGGAAATTACATTTAATTTTAAAAATAAAACTTCAATTGAGACAAAATACATCAGCTGAGGGTAAGTTCATTTATTTGATTAACAACCTTGGAAGCATTCTTCAAATTCTAGTTTAGATGAATATAAGCCTCTCTCCCTTTGTCCTCCATCTCAGAGACCATTAGGATATTCAAGGATTTAAGATTTTATTTCTTTTAATTTCATTGATTAATGAATGCAAAATTATAATTCCTTAGCATACTATATACTACCTACTTATTTTACGTTATTATTATAAGATTTTACACTTATTGACAATGGCAGAAATTTACAAATGACTTTTAAGACAGATTCACACGGAGTCGTGATCCGGACTCGAGTATTACTTGATTTGAGCGATCGTGCTATCTCCAAACAATCGGAGATTTTACGATTCGCCCGTCTGACGTATCTGTGATCCCGCTTTTATGCTTATTATAAATTACTTCTTTAAATTAATCAAATCAATATATTTTTTTCAGACACAATTATTCGAACTAAAAACGAAACTAGTGAAGATTATTTCTGTGAAGAATGTTTATCTGGATTCCTATCATTGACTGATTTCGAAAATCATATACAGGAAGGCCATTCAGAAGTAGTACTCTTCACAAGTCATCTGAGCGATCGGAATTATGGTGCTGAAATTAAATCGGAACCCCTTAATGCGAAGATTCCTCAGAGCGAGAAGTCTTCTAAAGTGACTTTTCATAATCAATATAATCCCGGCAAACGGTCTTTACAATGTCCTAACGATCCAGAAAAATTGAAATCAAAACAAACTAATCAATGTTTGGCAACTCATTTTAATAACAGGCACACAAGCCAAAAGCTTTTCGTCTGTGATCAATGCGAGAAGGGTTTTTCACAAAAAGCATCTCTCAAAAAACATTTACGTATTCATACGGGCGAAAAGCCTTTCATCTGTGATCAATGCAAGAAGGCTTTCTCAAAAAAGTATAATCTCAAAACCCATTTACTTACTCATACAGGCGAAAAGACTTTCGTATGTAATCATTGCGAGAAGAGTTTTTCACAAAAAGGATCTCTCAAAAACCATTTACGTATTCATACGGGCGAAAAGCCTTTCGTCTGTGATATATGCAAGAAGTCTTTCTCAAATAAGTGTAAACTTAAAAGGCATTTACTTAATCATACAGGAGAAAAGCCTTTCGTCTGTGATCAATGCGAGAAAGGTTTTTCAGAAAAAGGATCTCTCAAAACGCATTTACGTATTCATACGGGCCAAAAGCCTTTTGTCTGTGATCACTGCGAGAAGGGTTTTTTACAAAAGTCACATCTCCAAAGCCATTTACTTATTCATACAGGCGAAAAGCCTTTCGTCTGTGATCAATGCGAGAAGGGTTTTTCAGAAAAAGGATCTCTCAAAATGCATTTACTAATTCATACGGGCCAAATGCCTTTCGTCTGTGATCAGTGCGACAAGGGTTTCTCAAAAAATAGTATATTGAAAAAGCATTTACTAATTCATACGGGCGAAAAGCCTTTCGTCTGTAATCAATGCGAGAAGGGTTTCTCACAAAAGGGTGATCTTAAAAGGCATTTGAATATTCATACAGGCGAAAAGAATTTCGCTTGTGATCACTGCGATAAATGTTTTTCACAAAAGTCTAGTCTCAATACGCATTTACTTTTACATACAGGCGAAAAGCCTTTCGTCTGTGATCACTGCGATAAGGGTTTTTCACAAAAGTATCTCTCAAAAAGCATATGAAAATCCACTCCTAGAAAATGGACTCTATTGCTTCTATTTCAAATAACTAAATTAAATAAAACACAGAAATGGCCAACAGATAGATGAGGTTGCCCAGCTAATTACAAGGCAATTAAATTCGAAGCAGTTGAAACTGATCTCTGACGACCAACAGTCATTTAGATTCAACCTTTGTGTCTAGTGAAACTATTTGTACTTCTCCGGTTGTATATATTGTATGCTTCTTTTTCTTGAAAATTAAACAAATCTACTCTCTGACATGTTTGAATATTTATTTTCCCCAAATTTATCCCGTTTAGATCTTAACTTACTTTTTCAATTATATTCATTCTTTATAATAAAATATAACTCATTACTCGTTAAGTATATACTATATGAAATAATTACTTGGCTAGCGCAATTGCCTGCAAATACTCTCAAAGCCTTAACGTTTTACATTACACATACTAACCCATATCCTAGTATGAGAAAATTTAACATCAAATCTTATTGAACGTTCAGTGTTACTTAGATACACACTTGAATGTATAAAATTCATTCGATAGCCAAGTTTGAATTTCAGTTATCAATTTTAATACAAAATTCTTTTTTGAAAATAATATTAATAGCAATAATAACGAAAATTTAAGATACATATTTATTTTTCCCATACATAAAAGTCTTATCCGAATATACTAAAAAAATTAATCAGTTCACAATTATTCATGCCACTTTTAAACCAGCCAATTCACTCGTTTATTTTTTCAAAATTCATATATATATATATAACGTAAGTTCAGGTTGCCTATTATTTAACATCAAGATTATATTTGATTACAGAAGACCATAATCACGTGTGTAAAGGTAAATCTGAATATTCAAATCCTTATTTAAACCGATTTATAAATTTCTGTTCAATTCATTTATTTCATAAATCCCTTTTGTTTCTTTTAATAAAATTATAAATACTTAAGGATAATTTCCTAATCAAAAAACTTGTCTTTTATTTATAGAATAAAACCCTTTGAGTTCATTTTAGAGTTAAGATTATAATTTTTAACAAAGAGAAACAAAGAGGTTGTCCTCTGCTTGATGCAAATAAACATATACACATATATATCAAGATGATATATCTGTATATATATTATTATCAAACAAATAAATAATATATATACAGATATATCATCTTGATATATATGTGTATATGTTTATTTGCATCAAGCAGAGGACAACTCTTTGTTTCTCTTTGTGAATCAACAACTCTGCTACTCTCGGCAAAACAAAAACTTTTTCAATTATAATTTTTAAATTTAATTTAAAAACCTAATTTCTAGAAACCTGTCTAGCGCTTTTCTAGCCTACCTGCATTTAATCTAATAAAATTTTAATTTCCTTTTCTTTGACTAATATTTCTCGAGCCATTACTTTCAAGAATATTATTATTGTGGATTCCGACTTTTCGCTCCAATGGGCTAAATTCCTTTGTATCTTAATTTAGTTTTGGAGCTTGAAGCAAATACAAATACTGTACTAGTATAGGTATACAATAGAGTATTTGCTTGAAGGCTCTGAGAGACGGCGTTTTCTAGAATATCCATTCAATATAAGAACGCTCTGTGCATCTACAGGCGTACAGTAAGAAGAACCTTAAAGGATTTTGTTTCTTTGCCGAGAATAGCCGAGTTGTTAATTGATAAAAGCAAATCAATGAGGTTGTCCTCTGATTGATGCAAATAAATAAATATATTATACTAAATCAAAAAGTGTATATATATATAATTTATTTATTTGTGACTATACTTTCGAAATTTTCACAAGATCTAGATGGTTCCTTCGTTGTGCTCTTTTAACCTTGTAGAAAGAGAAGATCTTCCGAAATAAGTGGTTTTTAGAGAAAAAGAAAATATCGGATGCAGTTTTCATTTTGCCTAGCAATTTTCCTTTGATTATTATCTAATAAATATATTTGGACAAACATTACAAATAAATAAAACAATTAAAAGGAAAAATTAAGTTATATATGAGGGTTTTCTTTGGAAACGGACTGGTAGATTTTTAGTTGAGGATTTAATGGAAGGTAGTCCAAGAATAAATAAATAGATAATTTTTCCAATAAAAGCCTATTTATTCGAATGTTTACTTTTAAAAGGTTTTCACCCGATGTTTCGGAAGTTCTCACTTCCTACTTCAGGGTTCAAAGGGTCAATGAAAAATAAATAAATAATACTTTTCCCACTTTTGTCTCTTTTTTCAGTTTTCAAAAACAACGAGCAATTTCCAGAATAATTGTGAAAATTCAGTAGTTATGAGTAGAGACCGGATTTTTATGCAATAAAAACTGCCAAAATATGCAGTTAAAAGTGCTGAAATATGCAACTAATATGCAGAATAGGTTCAATTATGCAAATATAAGCAGTAAAAGATGGCAAAAGAGATTTTTTTATGTATTAAAAAATTAAAATTGAAGTCAAAAGACTATATAATTGAAGAAGTGCTATGAAAGAAATAAAACCATGTGTCAAATATGTAATTTTATTGCGTAAAAAATTGCACAAAATTCTCATTAAGTATATATATATATATATATTTATTTATTGTCACCGGGAACACAGGTCATTTAGACACCACATCAGTAAAGTGTTAGTAGTGTTAGTGAGGGAACCGAGATTTAGCCGGCCGAAATTTTATATGCTAGCAAGGCTTGAACCCGGGCCTTCCGCTTGAACATCGTCATAAATCAACATAATAAATATAATAATGTTTCAACAAATGTGAACGAAAAAATAGGGGCTGGGGGGGGGGGGGTAGTTTTATTTAACAGACACGATTGTATTATACTCCTTTTATTTATTTATTTTATATTAACAAGCTTTTCATATTGATCTACCTACAAATAATAAACTAATCAAATAATGCAAATATTTGACCGGGTCTGATTCCTACACTAATTTACACACACAAACACACGAACACTCAATGGCCAAAATCGGCTATATAGTTACCGAAGGCCTTAAAAATAATGTTTTATTTCTTCATTTTTTTCATTCTTTCTCCGAAAATTTACTTTTAAAAAATCTGTATTTTGCCCAAAAAATCCTTCAAATGTGCAATTTTATGCAATATTACTCAAATATGCAAAAATATGCAGTATAAAATTTAACCCACAGAATCCTAGATGCATGATTCGGATAGATAATTGATCCCCTGGGTCGTATGTGGCGGCAAACAAAATATAAGATTACATAGGAATCCGGCAAACAAAATATAAGATTACATAGGAATCCTATTTATGAGCTACTTAAAATTGAATTCAGCTAAACATTTATTTTCGGCTCAGACAAAGCTGTGGGTCCGAGTGGTGTTATGTTTTCTCACCGCCAGGCTCGCTGTCATCAGTGTTCCAGCACCAGTGGCGCACAGTTGCCCCTTGTCGCGCTGAATTAATGAATCTGAACAAAAGGAGTCTCATTAAACATGATTTTTCAATTGACACTGTTTTTATAAGATATACAACAATATTTTTGGCCGAACCGAAAATAAGATGCCCTCGGTTTTTTTCTTGACTGAAATACAAGAGTCCAAGGTGCTTTTTTCACTATTATTTATATCCGACGATTGGCTGTTCGGTTTTCACTGTGCGTTTGATTAGGAAAAAATGGCAGCCCCAATCACACCCCGCCCGACAATTGGCTGGTTCGGTTTTCAATGTGTGTTTGTTTAGAAAAAAAAATGGGGGCCCGAAACACACCCTGCCCGGACTAAACTTTCGGAGGTTCGATTAATATATATTCAGTTCGGCTGACACCAACCGAACCGTCTAAAAACCAGCCCGAAATGGAGCTATACCAACCCAACCGAGCCGAACTGAATAAATATTAACCGAACCGGAGTAGATTTGCTCATATTCGGTTCTATTACGTGGTTTGATTTAATAACAATATTGTAAATAATAATAATAATATTTATTATAATATTAATAATTACATTAATAATGATCTACTGTACTTTTAATTAAAAACCGATTAGACGGAATCAAATTATATTTTAAAATCCCCGGGTCAATATTCATAGAGTGCTGCGCCCTGGGAGCGGTCCAATAACTAATATAGGGGAGGAAGGAGTTGGCAGAGTGGGGGAACCCTTTTGACAACGAAATTGGCCCTTGAAAAAGGGATCCACAGCTTTGCTTTTACCTTATTTTCAAATATGATAATATGTGAAATTTTTTAATTATTTTAATAGTATTTATTTTCTAGTTTTTAATTTAGTTTTTTCAATTTAATTTTTCGACAATTACTACTCTACTGCTGCCAACTGTCGATTAGAATTTGAAACTCATCTCTTTTGTATATCAAGTCTCTATTCTAGAATTTTACTCTCGTCTGTCAAAGTGATAATAATTTCTTTCTTTCTATTATTCTTTTATTTAATTAATATTATTTTAATATATATTTATATAAGAATAATGATGGATACCTTTGACATGATTGATATTAAAATGATTGTAAATAATCCAAATCATTATCCTATTTATAAAGGTTAGTAGATAGGTTAAATTTTTAATATTTAGAAATTTAGTTTTTTCATCAATATAAAAGATACAGAGTAAATTACATACCTATATCTAATCATATAAACAGATGAATAAACGGTTTTTATTAAACCAACTTTGCATTTTTTCCACACATGTGTTTTTTGGGATATATATATGTTGCAGTAAAAACCCGTTTTTTAATAAGAACGGGTTCTTACTAGTTAAAATGCGTTTCACTGAATACCTTTGTGGCAACTAGAATTTACTGATGTTGGTTGAGTTTGGTTCAAAGGTCTAGAACAGTGTTCCGCAAAGTGTGTGCCGTGGCACAATGGTGTACCGTGGTCATTAGTTGGTGTGCCGGGGAAAAATGTCTAGTTT
The DNA here is from genome assembly GCA_024734495.1 of Forficula auricularia. Classification (NCBI taxonomy): domain Eukaryota; kingdom Metazoa; phylum Arthropoda; class Insecta; order Dermaptera; family Forficulidae; genus Forficula; species Forficula auricularia. Next base: position 6,339,711 of record JALMQS010000093.1, on the reverse strand, counting down.
TGTGAAGATAATTCACCTACACATACGAACAACCTTATCAACGATTGCTGGATTGCTCCAAATTTTGGTTGCCTGTCCTCAGTTAAGCAGGCTCTCATTTCTCATTAAACGTCTTTTCATATTATATTGATTATAATAATAAGGAAATATTAAATAAACATTAGTTTTTCTTTGGTGTACCTGTAAAATTTCTTGATTTGGTAGGTGTACCTTGACCACAAAAACTTTGCGGAACACTGGTATAGAAACTTCATTTTTGACACTCCGCCTCATTTTGGGTGTTTATTTTCAAAAATTTTAATTCAATATGTCAAAAATTGCATCCTCTACAATTTGCTTCTAATTTTTGACATTTTCGTTTAAAAATTTTTGAAAATAAACTCCCAAAATGAGGCGGAAGGTCAAAAATGAAGTTTCTAGACTTTTGAAACAACATCATTAAACTTAAGTTCCCACAAAGGTATTCACAAAGAGAAACAAAGAGGTTGTCCTCTGCTTGATGCAAATAAACATACACACATATAATACACTCGTGGACAAAATTAGCGGAATGCCGAAAAAAGCCTGAAAAATATGCTTATTTTATATAAATTTAAATAATTTTTTTAAGTGATTTTGATAATTTTGAACTAATCTTTACATTAGTTAACAAATTGTAAAATTTTAAAATGATCTTAAATTAAAAAAATATATCTTATTTGAAATTAAGTGATTTAATGTTTGACCGTATTTTTTTCTTTATAAAAAAATTTAAATTGTTTTAATAATTTATATTCCCTCCCTTGGATTTGATAACACATTTAACTCTCCTAGGCATGCTATTAATTATGTTATCAATTGAGGTATTCGATATGCTTCCTCAAGAAGTGCATTTTTCAGTTCCTCTAAGTAAGGAGCTAAAGATCTCTTCTTCAATGGACTTCCCAACATGTCCCAGACATGCTCAATAGGATTTAAATCTGGAGAGCGTGCAGGGCAATTCATTGTCGACAAATTCACTGCTGACAAATAGCGACAAACTTTCGAGGGCGAGCGTTATCATTCATTAGAATAAATTGGTCGCCAATGTATGGTGCGAAAGGCATTCCATAATCTTCCAGAATGTCTGAAATATAACTTTCAGCATTCATTGACCCATTTTCCACGACGTGTAATTCCGTACGTGGCCCCAAAGAAATACCACCCCAAACCATAACAGAGCCGCCACCGAAAGCCGAACGCAGAAGTCTATTCCATTGATGGTACCGCTGATTACGACGTCTCCACACCCTCAGCCTTCCATCGTCTGGCTTCAGGCAAAAATTTGATTCGTCTGTGAAGAAAACATGGCTCCAATCCATCTCAGACCAATTCTCGTGTTTTTTTGCAAATTGTGGACGCTCTCATTGATTACGTGTCTCTAAAAGGGGACCCTCGGCTGGTCTTCGCGATAATAATCCAACTTCGTTAAGTCTTCTTTTAACTGACTTAACAGACACTGTCACCTGTCTCACTTCTTTCGGTTGATTTCGAATGTCACTTCCGGTATGGGCACGATTTCTCAGAGCAGAGCTAACAATACATCTATCGTCCCTAGTGGATGTAGCCCTTTTTCTAATTTGGCCTTCATGTCTCTTGTATTGCCCAATGTTGCGATATCGTTGTATAGTAGATTTCGATACACCAATCTTTTCAGTCACTTCTTGGAATGTCCTTTTGCTGTTTTCAATTAACGTAACAGCTCTGGCGACCCCAATTTCGCCCAGGTCCGTCATTTTTCATTTTGTCGAGTTTAATGTCTGGCCAGCCAATTTTAATAATAAATCAACTTTGTTCAATCAATGTTTAAAAAAAAACCATGTAATTCTAAGCGAATAAGCAATTACCTATCCTATATATTTATATAAGAATAATGATGGATACCTTTGACATGATTGATATTAAAATGATTGTAAATAATCCAAATCATTATCCTATTTATAAAGGTTAGTAGATAGGTTAAATTTTTAATATTTAGAAATTTAGTTTTTTCATCAATATAAAAGATACAGAGTAAATTACATAACTATATCTAATCATATAAATAGATGAATAAACGGTTTTTATTAATCGAATTTGGCCTTTTTTGTACACATGTGTTTTTTGGGATATATATATATATATGTTGCAGTAAAAACTCGTTTTTTAATAAGAACGGGTTCTTACTAGTTAAAATGCGATGCAGTAAAACCCCGTTTTTATTTTAGTAAGAACCCGTTCTTACTAAAAACGTTACTGCAGCATATGCCGAGTGAGTTTTTTTATCTCGAGAATGTCTTATAACTCAAAAAAAGTGAATTATATGAAAAAAAAGTTTCAAATAAAAGTTTATTTATATCAAGGGGGAAACCAAACTACGCTATTGTTTGTTGACGTAGAACAAGCTTTCAAGGGTATTTCAAGGTCAAGTTCTGTTTTTTAAATGGAAACCTATATTTTTCTGTACATTTCCTAAATCTACAAAAAAAATTGAACATCTTTCATAAGAATTATTTTTTTATAAGACATCAAATAAACAAAATATTAAATCAATTATATCTTTCAAAAAATCCAAATAATAATTATTTTACTTAATTATCAAATAATAATGATCAAATATTTAATTATTAAATCAATTATTTAATAATAATAAATAATTTAAAAATTTTCCGACAATGTTCTGTGACATTCCAGAATGTTTCACAAGTATTCTGGATGAAACATCTTTCTTCAACAAAAAAATGCTCCATTTTTATTATAGTAATACAATATAACTATCTACTGGATTGACACGTGAAATAAACTTTTTTAAGCTCAAGAATTTTAAATAGATCTAGTAAGTAGAAAATAATCTCTTAAATCTGTGTATAATGAAGTTTTCATATCATTATAAACACTTATTTTCATTGTTGTGACTTTTCGATTTAATAATTATTTATTTAATAATTAATTATTTGATCATTATTATTTGATAATTAAGTTAAATAAGATTGGAGTAATTTTTGGAGACGGACTGATAAGTGAATTAAGTGGATATTGATGAGGCAGTCCAAAAAAGAAGAAGATAATTTACACTATCTTTTTATTCATAAAACCGACGTTTCGGAGGCTATTCATTATTACATTATAATTCTGCTGATAATGAAATACAATATATTATTGTTACTGCCACTGAAAGAGGAGAGAGAGGGAATGCCGCATTGGATTTCCTTCACTGACTTTTCAAAACCCTGAAGAAGGAGGGAATAGCCTCCGAAACGTCGGTTTTATGAATAAAAAGATAGTGTAAATTATCTTCTTCTTTTTTTGGACTGCCTTATCAATATCCACTTAATTATCTTAAACATCTTTCTTCACCAAAAAAAATGCTCCATTTTTATTATAGTATTACAATATAACTATCTACTGGATTGACACGTGAAATAAACTTTTTTAAGCTCAAGAATTTTAAGTAAGTAGAAAATAATCTCTTAAATCTGTGTATAATCAAGTTTTCATATCATTATAAACACTTATTTTCATTGTTGTGACTTTTCGATTTAATAATTAATTATTTAATCATTATTATTTGATAATTAAGTTAAATAATTGTTAAAAATAATTATTAGGATATTTTTGAGATCTAATTGATTCATGTATTATGTTTATTTGATGACCTATAAAAAAATAGTTTTTATGAAAGTTGTTCTGTTTTTTTTGTAAATTAAGTAGACGTATAGAAAAATATAGGTTTCCATTTAAAAAACAGAACTTGACATTGAAATACCCTTGAAAGCTTGTTCTACGTCGATAAACAATAGCCAAGTTTATTTTCCCCCTCGTTATAAATAAAGTTTTATTTGAAACTTTTTTCAATATAATGCACTGTTTTTGAGTTATAAGACTGTCTCAAGATAAAAAATCTCACCGGGTATATATATTTGAATATATATATAGAAAATTTCATTCGAATCAAGTCTATATGAGTTCATTTATATTCACTTGGACTCGATTTTAGCTCGCTATTGTCTATGGGGTCTTTAACATTGATATCTAACTATATAATATATTATCTTTTTCAGGGCCACATTTCTTGTGCAGTGATTGTCTTACGATGTTTATTAGTGAAGAATTTCTCAACAAACATCAAAAGAAATGTCTACATAGGAAATTACATTTAATTTTAAAAATAAAACTTCAATTCAGACGAAATACATCAGCTGAGGGTAATTTCATTTATATGATTAACAATCTTGGAAGCATTCTTCAAATCCTAATTTAGATGAATATAAGCCTCTCTTCCTTTGTTCTCCATCTCAGAGACCATTAGGATATTCAAAGATTTAAGTTTTTTAAGATTTTACTTCTTTTAATTTTCATTGTTTAATGAATGCAAAATTATAATTCCTTAGCACACTATATACTACCTACTTATTTGACGTTATTATTATATGATTTTACAATTATTGACAATGGCAGAAATTTACAAATGACTTTTAAGATAAATTCACACGGAGTCGTGATCCGGACTCGAGTATTACTTGATTTGAGCGGTCGTGCTATGTCCAAACAATCGGAGATTTTATGATACACCCGTCTGACGACTCTCTGTGATCTCGCTTTTATGCTTATTATAAATTACTTCTCTAAATTAATCTGATCAATATATTTTTTTTCAGACACAATTATTCGAACTAAAAACGAAACTAGTGAAGATTATTTCTGTGAAGAATGTTTATCTGGATTCCTATCATTGTCTGATTTCGAAAGCCATATACAGGAAGGCCATTCAGAAGTAGTACTCTTCACAAGTCATCTGAGCGATCGGAAATACGGTGCTGAAATTAAATCGGAACCCCTTAATGCCATGATTCCTCAGAGCGAGAAGTCTTCTAAAGTGACTTTTCATAATCGATATAATGCCGGCAAACGGTCTTTACAATGTCCTAACGATCAAGAAAAATTGAAATCAAAAGAAACTAATCAATGTTTGGCAACTCATTCTAATAACAAGCACACAAGCCAAAAGCTTTTCGTCTGTGATCAATGCGAGAAGGGTTTTTCACAAAAAGCATCTCTCAAAAACCATTTACGTATTCATAAGGGCGAAAAGCCTTTCATCTGTGATCAATGCAAGAAGGCTTTCTCAAAAAAGTATAATCTCAAAACCCATTTACTAATTCATACAGGAGAAAAGCCTTTCGTCTGTGATCAATGCGAGAAGTGTTTCTCACAAAAAGGTGATCTCAAAAAGCATTTACGTATTCATACTGGCGAAAAGCCTTTCGTCTGTGATCACTGCGAGAAGGGTTTTTTACAAAAGTCACATCTCGAAAGCCATTTACTTATTCATACAGGCGAAAAGCCTTTCGTCTGTGATCAATGCGAGAAGGGTTTTTCAGAAAAAGGATCTCTCAAAATGCATTTACTAATTCATACGGGCCAAATGCCTTTCGTCTGTGATCAGTGCGACAAGGGTTTCTCAAAAAATAGTATATTGAAAAAGCATTTACTAATTCATACGGGCGAAAAGCCTTTCGTCTGTAATCAATGCGAGAAGGGTTTTTCACAAAAAGCATCTCTCAAAAACCATTTACGTATTCATAAGGGCGAAAAGCCTTTCATCTGTGATCAATGCAAGAAGGCTTTCTCAAAAAAGTATAATCTCAAAACCCATTTACTAATTCATACAGGAGAAAAGCCTTTCGTCTGTGATCAATGCGAGAAGTGTTTCTCACAAAAAGGTGATCTCAAAAAGCATTTACGTATTCATACTGGCGAAAAGCCTTTCGTCTGTGATCACTGCGAGAAGGGTTTTTCACAAAAAGCATCTCTCAAAAACCATTTACGTATTCATACAGGCGAAAAGCCTTTCGTCTGTGATCAATGCAGGAAGAGGTTTAGACAAAAACAATCTCACAAAATGCATTTACGTATTCATACTGGCGAAAAGCCTTTCGTCTGTGATCACTGCAAGAAGGGTTTCTCAAAAAAGGATCACCTCAAAAACCATTTACGTATTCATACTGGTGAAAAGCCTTCTCGTCTGTGATCACTGCGAGAAGGGTTTTACAGAAAAAGGATATCTCAAAATGCATTTACGTATTCATAGTGGCGAAAAGCCTTTCGTCTGTGATACCTGCAATAAGGGGTTTTCACAAAAACCTAATCACAAAAAGCATTTGAAAATTCACTCTTAGAAAATTGTTTTTTATTTCTTTATATAACTAAATTAAATAAAAATCAGAAATGGCCAACCATTACAACAAGATCCCCAGCTAATTACAATTCAATTAAATTCGAAGCAGTTGACGACCAACAGTCAAAGACATTTGATTTTACTATAGCTAAAACACCATTTTTATAGCCCTCTCGGCCAGTGGTTCGCAAACTCTTTTAGTTCCCCATGCCTTTAATATATCAGAATTTTTCCCCTATTGCCAAAGTCAAAATAATGCAGTTGATGCGGTTAGGTTAGTTTAAAAATATAATAATAAATGAAACACGTATTTCAAAATCTCAAACAACTCTTAAAATCATATCGTTTCATTTTCGCATTGTTGCATAAGAGAAAAGAGAGATTTAGAAAGATATTTATTTTCTTATTAGTAAATTCAATTTTTTTTATATAATGATTATATTCTAATTTTCTTAACTATTTGAATAAATAAAGAAAGGAATTAATTAAAAATAGTCTAAAATGGATTTAAATTCACAAAAATACTATTTTTTTATTTTTTTATAGAAATAATTAGAACCTGGGTTTAATAAATATATATTCAGTGTATTGTCATTCAATGGTCAATTTCAATAGAAAGAATGGAGAAATTTAAGGGGATTAAACACAACCTGCCGTCACAAAGTAAATTTGATGCCGATTGGATAGAGTACAGAGAAGGGGTTGAATTCAAGAAATCGTCGGCTCATTTGACCACATTACATCTTCGGAGTGGGATCATGAGAAATCTTATAAAAGCGGATGCGCTGATATAATAATCAGATCCAATCTCCCCTAACAACAATAGGTGCTGAACTACCCAAGTTACATGGGCTATTGCAGGAGAAAAGAACTCAACTTCTGTGGACAGTAAACCTGGCTTGATAAACCCATTATACAACTGGTCTGAACTCCAATAAGTCGACGGCTCTATTATTTAAATAAGCCCATCTAAATGGTAGGTTACGGAACAGAAATTCTGCCATTTACACGTTAAATAAGCATCAAGTAATCTGTTAGCACGACTTCACGCCGCCTGGCCTGGCGAAATACGGAACCTTTCAAGGAGTCTCGTCAGATCGGGCACAAGCAGACGCACAGTGCGTAATTTCCATAATCTAGAGAGACAAAAGTCAAATTCTACATGAGTCTACACCGAAAAAAAAGTTATTTATATTCAAAGAAAACAAACCATATTACGTACCATTAAGGTTTATTTTCCAAGAACTTGCACCAGACAATAGAAAAAGGGTCAGAACAGCCGGCTTCCCGAGTTGCATCGACCAAGCGCTCAAAGCGAACGCGTAATTCGGCTGAGTTTGCTCGTTGAATAAACTGTGTGCCTGCGCGCTATTAGTAATTGTGTGATGTTATTCTGTTTTTGGGAGTTTTATGGTAAGTTTCCATATATTGTTTTCTTAATATGTTTTAAAACGTAATCACGATCAGCATTTGAACAGAGAGAGTTTAATTTTTAATCAAAATACTACTAAGTCAATTTGTACTAGAGTTTTAGTACATTATACCGAAATATACAGGTCTCTTATTATATTTATTCGAAAGAACTACTTATTAGCTACTGAAAAAACGTCCATTTGTTTGCGCTTATTTGCGCAACTGATAGAATTTCTTTTTTTTCAGAATGGCTTTGCAAATTTCGCGGAGAAAATTTTTCGACTTTTGGTTTGCTAACGCAAAAGAAAAAAGAACGGATGCTTTATTACGTCACATATTGCAAGAGCTTGGTAACCCGTACTTTTCGGATGACGTTATAAGAAGTTTAAAAGTGACTATCAGAAGAAGTTCTTGTCAAAAAATCGAAGAAAAATGGTCTAAGTCGGACAGACACCGAGATCGTTTCCTAAACACAAATTCTGCGTGGTTAGAAGGAAATGTATCACTACCTGATATTCCCACTGAAGCGCTCGAAGGTGTGTCACTACCTGGAACCAGTTCGGGTTCGTTCGGAAGACCGAAAAAAGACTTCGAATGCTCGAGCACCAAAACAAAAAGACGGCGAATTCAACATCTTCTTAAAACATCGACACTGGAAGAGATATCGATGGCAACCTAAGTACAACTTCGTAAGGAAGGAAAAAGGGTTCAGCTGCAATTGTAAAAGAACTTTGTCAATTTTCGCCTAGAAGAGGTACTGTTATGAAGAAAGCGCGGCAGTGTTTAGATAGCTCAAAACCAGTTGGACTTTCGGCAGATCAAGCTCTCGCATTAATGATCGATGCGAATCTTTCGACACACCAATATCATGCTATATGGGAGCAAGTTAAAGGAAGTAACAAACAAATGTATCCACCTTACTATAGAGTTAAAGCGGCAAAACAACTATGCTACCCTAGTGGCATTAATGTCACAGAAACGCAAGTCGAAATTGAGTTACAAAGTCTAATTGTTCACACAATCATACAATTATGTAAATTGCAAGAAGATGTACTGAAGACTATAACTAACTTGAAAGGTCTAGATATAAGTGTGAAATGTGGTTGTGATGGAGCGGAACAAAATAAGTACAAACAAAAGTTTTCTGAAGAACATTGTATTGATGAAAGTTTATTCAGCATATCAGCATATTGAAGAATCTCATTGTTCGGACTGAATTCCTACGAATTCATTGTTAGGAATTATCATTTGTATTCGATTATTTAAACTAATCTCCCTAGTTAATAAATCATTTTCTTGTAAGTTCGAATAATTGTTTTTTTCTTTGTGTATTGTCATGTTTTTGTTATATGTTATGTATATAATGTTGCAATATATGTCTGAAACCTTGAGAACGTCTTTAAATTTCATCTAATACATTTTATCGCATAGCAAACTTGTATAGTTTGGGCTTAAGACTTTTGTCCCTCTAGATTATGGAAATTACGCACTGTGAGACGTCTATCGGCTTCTACATATGTAAAATGGAATTTTCATTTCATCTAAAACACATACATTGAAATCCACATAAACAGTCAATTAAATAGCCATATTTCTTCATTAAATTTCTATTGCTTTGTTAAATTCAAAAGGACCAAATAAATTTATATCTGTTTTAAAATAAAATCTTTTTCTTAAAGTTTTTGTTCTAAAGCCCCTTTATATGATTTCAGCTTGAAATAACTATTTTTTTTTATTTTTGATTTGCATTTTTAAATATTATTTTTTTGTAAATTCATTTTTATAAGATTAGCACCAGTAGAGTAAATTTAGTAAAGTCAGTAAATTCTAATTTTATGTACAAAAAGGGACACTGAGTTGACACCACCCGATATATAAGACAACAAAAAGTTTTGATATTTACACTTACACAGTTAAACTAATCATTATTGTTTGAACATCTTGATGTTTATGATGTTATCCTGAATAGAATATTAGTTTTGTCACTTGTAAGTATATTTGTTCCACTAATACTTTATTTTTTATTAGGGTGGCTGTTAATAATATCTTTACAGCACCCTCACCATCGATAAGAAATAACGTAATATTTATGTGAACTTTTCTTTTTCCTAAAATTGATTAAAGGTGTCAAGAAGATTTTTTTCTGTATTTCCACGTATATGTCGACGAGTGCGTTTTTTATGTAATAAATGCAAGATTATGGAATCCTCTAAGAATTATATCCTATGCGTATATTTCATAAAACCTAGATAGCGTAGCAATCACTTATGATCTTAATGGATTACTTGGAAAGGTTTAAATATCTTCTCATTATTTTTTAGATTTTATTAAAAATTAAAACATACATTTTAATAGATTAGACCCCATGGCGGTCTCAAGTGATGAATTTTTACTAATTTTGAAGCTTTAATGAAATAACTATAGATTTTGTGGATAATACGCAATGGACATAATTCATAGAGAATTTTAATAATCAACTTCACATGTTTTATAACCTTGTATTGGGAAAAACAAAAAAGATATTCGTTAAAATACACAAAAAATGACTGTTTTTTCGCCTAAATCAATTTTAGTCAACATTAAATCGCAAATCTATATTTTTGCTGCCTCTCATTCTCTAGCAGCTTCGCGCTGATTCTGCATTCAAAGCAGGGATGTTTCGAATATTCGCATCCGCATCCGCCTTAATTTAATTTAGTTTTTTTTTTTTTTTAGTAAAATAAATAAATTTAATTTTAATTATAATATAGTTTGGTTCAAATAGATTTATAACTATCTATCAATACTTACTAGCCAATCCCCACCCTTGGCTGATGAGCCATTTGGCGCCGCGCTGACCAGTAGAGTCGGGCTATTCTTTGGTCTTCATCCTCCCCCTCCTCGAAAGCTCCATCCAAAGCCGGTCAATCGTGAAGGTGTGCAGCGTTCATTGTTTCGTGTTCACACAGCGGGCTTATCGGGGAGCTCACCACTCCAATGCGGTGTAAGTGCGCGGTAGTAAGGTAGTCGTGCCCAGTGCTCGTCCTGAATGCAGCCACGCTGATCGCTTGAGGGAGGTCGGGACGGATGGGCCCGTTCGTCACCAGATTTCTCCAGTTCTTCTCTTCGTCGAATCGATCTGAGCCTTAGCAGATGTAGTGAGGAGCGACAGACAGGCTGCGGCAGCCAAGTCGGCCTTTTCGTTGCCACTGATACCCACGTGACTTGGTATCCACTGCAGCACTATGTTCTATCCCTCCTTCGCAAGGCAGTCAAGCAGACATCTGCAGGCGATGGTTCTGCCGCAGTCTGTGTCGCTATTGTTGGATAAATTTCGGATCGCAGCTTGGGAATCGACGAGAAATACCACCTTCGTCGGCGGGCGAATTTTCTCAAGTTCAACAGATGCGGCTTGTATAGCAGCTATGTCCCCATCATAGCTGCTGAGAGGCGCTCCCACTGCCAGGTGGCCCTCAAATTGGAAGCCGTAGTAGCCAGCTCCTGTTGTTCCGTTGCCAGGATTTGAGAAAACATCAGTGTAATGGCTCCATTACTCTTCGGGTTAGCCGATGGAGATGGTCCTCAAAGTTACCATCAATTCAGTTTGATGTTCAGAGGCAGGCACTTTGCCCGATCGTGGTGCTCCAATGTGCAGTCAGCCCCGGGGAGATCATTGAAAAACTCCTGACATGTGTTGAGAAGAGTCGGCACACCAGCAGTCAGCGAGTACCTCTCTCGTAGTTCTTGTATTGTGGTCAAAGGTGTAGCTTAGGTTTTGAGACGGTTTGTAGCTTGTTTGTAACCATTCCAGTGATTTGCGTAGACTCTCCTATAGCGCTCCCAGAACCGAAGAGTTGATCTGTCACGGCGGACCTGGATGGGTTCTATGCCCGTTCTGGCCTCCATAGCTGCATTTGGTGAAGATTTGATGGCGTCTGTGATATTTCGTAGGACTGCATTCTGTACTACCTCTAGCTTTTGTGTTGTGGTTTTGCTAGCAGTGATGGTCACCTCGCTGCCGTACTCCAGAACAGGTCTAATATATGTTTTAAAAGCCGTTAGAAGCACAACCTGACCTAAGTTGTGGCGGTCATCCTTTTAAGTAATCGAGATCTCTTCGAGGCTCTGTCGGCGCACTCCTCAGTATGGTGATCTATCAATAAATTCCTATATATAAATTATAACTAATCACCCCATAATAGCTTAAGAAAGAAATCAAACATAATATTATTATAAGGCAGACAAAGTTACGGCATCAATCTTTTTCAAGACTTAAAATAATAAAAAAATATTTAAAATCTACTATAAAAGTACTAATTATCTTATCTGGAAATGCTCTGGAGTACCTACTCTTAAAGGGTCAAGAACTTTGGTTTAATATTTGACCAAACACTCTGATGCAAGGAATGTGTAATTAATATTTCCAATAGAGTTATCAGATCAGTTTATACCAGTTCAAGCAATCTAAGATCTGTCTACCCGTTTGCATGAGAAAACTACTACTAAAACCTCTCTCCAACTATTGTCTACTGATGCCTTGTGGGGGGGGGTTTCTTTTTTCAAAAATAAACCAGATGAGGGACGGTCGGTCAGGGGAAAGGAATCGGTTCGGGGGGTGCGGGGTCCAGGGGTGGGGAGTCTAGAGTGAAAGTTTACTGGGGTGGAGAGTGAAGGGAGAAGTCCCGGGGTCGGGGAGAGAGTCGGTGGGATGGCGAGTGGTTGGAAATGGAGGATAGGGAGTGTTCAAGTAACGGGGGTCCAGGGGGCGAAGCCCCTTGGCTAGCAAGAGGTCCACCGAAGGCGGGCCTTGCAGCTAGTATTGAAATAAAGTCTTTTTATTATATTTTTTTACTTATTTAATAAACATTTCATAAATAAACAGGTATGTTCATTCGAAATCCCATATTTAATATTTCATAAATGAATGATTTTCACATTTTTTGACTTTGAAAGTGGTCTAAGTCCATTTGAGATCATCAAAAGTATAAATTTCTTTTAACAAATACATTAAAAACGGTCACATTATAAATTTAAATCATTTTAATATTTAAAAAACATAAAACGTGCGTATTAACATGTATTCCAATATTTTTCAAACCATTCAAATGCAAATTCTTAAATATCTTGAAATAACAAAATGAATCGACTTACAGCACTTTTAAAGAAAACGGCTCATATATAAAAAAAATAATTTTTTTGCAACGAAATTTTCTTTGGAGAGAGACGGACTGGTAGAAATTTTAATTGAAAGTAATGGAAGGCAGCCCAGAGGTAGTGAGGAGAGAAAAAATTAACACATATAAAATAAGGTGTAATTTATTGGAATCCTTTCCTTTCAAACCGACGTTTCGGAGGATTTTTCTCTCCTTCAGGGTTTCAAAGGGTCAATGAATGAAACAAATATAATGTTTCCTTCTTCTCTCCACAGTAGTGTTCAAAAACTTTCTTCATTTTTAACAAAAGGCATAGAAAGACAAACATTTTTTTTTTCCTTCTTTTCTTAATTAGACGAAGGAGGGAAAATCCTCCGAAACGTCGGTTTGAAAGGAAAGGAGGAAGGATTCCAATAAATTACACCTTATTTTATATGTGTTGATTTTTTCTTTCCTCACTACCTCTGGGCTGTCTTCCATTGCTTTCAAATAAAAAATAATAATAATAATTAATATGCCTATGCTTAAATCTGCGCCTGCATGGATTGGTTCCTGTATATTTGCCCTATTTATTAACCGTCTGACGTCCAGTTAGTTGCAGGAAAATCAGCAAGATGTGGAATTAAGCATTGTCTGTCCGGTAAAAAAGTTTTGAGCATAGTTTGTGAGTTGATTAGGCCCTATTTATTTATTCACAGCTGAAAGTGAAGTTTGAAATGTGTCCTTCTACACAATGGGAACAAACACATATGGTTCAATACCAATTGGTTACTCAACGAAAATGAAAGATTTGTCTGGACTTGAAAATAGTAAACTTTCTCCATAGACAGCAAACTGGCCAGAAAAAATATATCCTTGCTTCCTGGGCCTCCGAGATAGCAGAGACAAAACACACCACTGCACAGTGTGTAATTTTCATGATCTAGAGGGACAAAAGTCAAATTCTACATTAGTCTACTCCGGAAAAAAGTTATTTATATTCAAAGAAAATAAACCATATTACCTACCACTAAGGTTTATTTTCCAAAAACTTGCACCAGACAACAAAAAATGGGCCCGAACATCCGGCTATTTGAGTTGCATCGACCAAGCGCTCAAAGCGAACTCGTCATTCGGCTGAGTTTGCTTGATGAATAAACTGTGTTCCTGTGCGCTATTAGTAATTGTGTGTTGTTATTGTGTTTTTGGGAGTTTTGAGGTAAGTTTCCATATTTTGTTTTCTTAATATGTTCTAAAACGTAATCACGAGCAGCATTTGAACAGAGAGAGTTTAATTTTTAATCAAAATACTACTAAGTCAATTTGTACTTGAGTTTTAGTACATTATTCCGAAATATTCCGGTCTCTTATTATATTTATTCGAAAGAACTACTTATTAGCTACTGAAAAAACGTCCATTTGTTTGCGCATATTTGCGCAACTGATAGAATTTCTTTTTTTTCAGAATGGCTTCGCAAATTCCGCGGAGAAAATTTTTCGACGTTTGGTTTGCTAACGCAAAAGAAAAAAGAACGGATGCTTTATTACGTCACATATTGCAAGAACTTGGTAACCCGTACTTTTCGGATGACGTTATAAGAAGCTTAAAAGGCACCATCAGAAATTCTTGTCAAAAAATAGAAGAAAAATGGTCGAAGACGGACAGAAACCGAGATCGTTTCCTAAACACAAATTCTGCGTGGTTAGAAGGAAATGTATCACTACCTGATATTCCCACTGAAGCGCTCGAAGGTGTGTCACTACCTGGAACCAGTTCGGGTTCGTTCGGAAGACCGAAAAAAGATTTCGAATGCTCGAGCACCAAAACAAAAAGACGGCGAATTCAACATCTTCTTAAAACATCGACACTGGAAGAGATATCGATGGCAACCTAAGTACAACTTCGTAAGAAAGGAAAAAAGGATTCAGCTGCAATTATAAAAGAACTTTGTCAATTTTCGCCTAGAAGAGGTACTATTATGAAGAAAGCTCGGCGGTGTTTAGAGAGCTCAAAACCAGTTGGACTTTCGGCAGATCAAGCTCTCGCATTAATGATCGATGCGAATCTCTCGACACACCAATATCATACTATACGGGACCAAGTTAAAGGAATTAACAAGCAAATGTATCCACCTTACTATAGAGTTAAAGCGGCAAAACAACTATGCTACCCTAGTGGCATTAATGTCACAGAAACGCACGCCGAAATTGAGTTGCAAAGTCTAATTGTTCACACGATCATACAATTATGTAAATTGCAAGAAGATGTACTGAAGACTATAACTAACTTGAAAGGTCTAGATATAAGTGTGAAATGTGGTTGGGATGGAGCGGAACAAAATAAGTACAAACAAAAGTTTTCTGAAAAACATTGTAGTGATGAAAGTTTATTCAGCATATCGATGGTGCCTATTCAAATGAATTCAATAAATGACCAAAGAATCTGATACCCATAGTGAGTTTGAAGAATCTCATTGTTCGGACTGAATTCCTACGAATTCAGTGTTAGGAATTATCATTTGTATTCGATTAGTTAAACTAATCTCCCTAGTTAATAAATCATTTTCTTATAAGTTCAAATAATTGTTTCTTTTTCTTTGTGTATTGTCATGTTTTTGTTATATATTATGTATATAATGTTGCAATATATGTCTGAAACCTTGAGAACGTCGTTAAATTTCATCCAATACATTTTATCGCATAGCAAACTTGTATAGTTTGGGCTTAAGACTTTTGTCCCTCTAGATTATGGAAATTACGCACTGTGCACTGGTTTAGAAAAGAGTGGCCTAAGAGAGAAAACATGGTCGATGTGGAAAAGAATATCAATTTGGACACCTTAGTGGGACGAGAGGATGAATATAAGGAAAATAAATCTCTTAAATTGCGAGGCGACTGATGAGTATTTAATTTTATATTATTTTGGAGTTGGGTGGTGTTTCTCAAGGAGAAAAATAAAAATTCAATGATTTTTTAAAAAAATTTACCCTAGGCTAGGGAGAAGTTAGGTGGTTTTCTATTCATACTCAGTTCAATAATTATTTTATTTTCCTCTTTTTCAGGTCGTCTTTTTATATGTCGTTATTGCAAAACGATGTTTATTAGCGAATATTTTCTAGACAAACATCAGAAGAAATGTATCCAGATGAAATTCCACTTGATATTGAAGGCAAAACTAGAATTGAGGAGAAAAAGAATAGTTGAAGGTGAATTTATTCATATTTCTAGTTAGATATGAAAACTTAATTTTAAAGCTAATTTTAATTCAACAGGTAACGTTAGAAATGCCTGCTCAAAAATCCTCGACTCAATATCCAAACAAAAAAAAACTTCATATCTACTCAAATTCACTTTGTAATTAAAATTTCATTTTATCCATTTGTTGTTGTGTTGTTGTTTTCGACATCGGCTGTCCAACGACGAGTTTAAACAAAAACAAAACCTTGGGAGATTATCACTGTGAAAATTGCTTTTGTGGTTTCGTCGAATTATCCGACTACGAGGGACATATTCGTGACCAGCATGCAGGTGACCTGCCCTTAGTGTGCACACACCAGGCTAATGAACAATTCAAAAGTAATTGGAAATTTCAACGTCATAGAGCCATGACACATCCACCACACGAAAGAAGTAATTGTAATTTAAATTCAGAATCATTAAAGAAAAAATCTGAAAGTAAGAGAGATAATCACAGCGATCAAAAAGAAAAACATTTCACATGTTCAAAATGTCCAAACAAATTAACATCGAAAAATGATTTGAATCGACATATGGCGAAATATCAGAAAATTCTATAAAGAAGTGAAAACTATTAAAGGTGGCTATAAACCAAGAAGCCTAAACATGTTAAAAAGAAAGGACGGAACTCTAATTTCTCATAAACAGGAGATCTTGAACACCTGGAAGGATTACTTCGACATACTTCTAAACAAAAACACAATCGACGAAGAGGAAATTGACCTTCGGATAATCGCAGATGAAGTGGAAGTGGAACACCCCACACTGGAAGAAACAATGATGGCAGTGAAGTGCCAAAAAAATAATAAATCCCCAGGGTACGATTCAATAACAGCGGAGATGTTAAAATACGGAGGCGACTCACTTCACATGGCAATTCACACCCTTATAAGACAAGTATGGCAAAGAGAAGAAATACCGGAAGAATGGAAGAAGAGCACTATAGTACCTATTCACAAAAAAGGAGACAAAATGATCTGTGGCCTACAAGGTTTTTTCTACAATATTATTAAACCGTAACACTCCGTACGCTGAAGACATCATAGGTGACTACCAATGTGGCTTTAGGAGAAATAGATCTACAATAGATCAAATATTTTGCATCCGACAAATTATGGAAAAAAGCTGGGAGTATAATCTAGACATCCATCACATTTTCATAGATTTTAAACAAGCTTATGATAGCATCTCACGAGGCCAACTATGGAAAATTCTGACGAACTTTGGAATACCAAGGAAGTTTAAAAAGGGAAACAACAATTATATGGAACAAAAACAATAAATATACTGAATATAGAGAAAAGAATAAAACTATAAAATGACAGCGATATTAGTTTAGCCAGAGATTGTGATTGCATACTTGTATGATATTTGTAATGTCTGTTGTAGATCCCTTGTGTTCTTTTTAGGTTGAAAAAAAAAGATTCCGCAACCGGGGCCCCCAGGCCGGCTGGGCCCCTAGGCCCGGGCCTTGTGGGCCTAGGCGGAAATCCAGCACTGAGTATCCTAGATGCATGATTCGGATAGATAATTGATCCCCTGGGTCGTATGTGGCGGCAAACAAAATATGCAATTGCATAGAAATCCGGTCGCTAATAATGAGTCTAATTCAAAAATAAACCCTCGATATACGGACCAGAGGGTTCCGTATTGCATTTTTGTTCAATAAAAAATTTATTTTATTTATTTATTTTTTTTATTTATGCCCAAAGGTATCTGAAAAATGGAAAGAAAAAATTTGAGGTGAAATAAATTTTCAAACATGCCGGAGAGTAAGATTTGTTTAATATTAAAGATAAATAATCAAACAATTTTCACAAGGGGAAAAGTTCAAATATATACATGTAGTTTCAGGGATAGAATTATTTCCTCACTAGACTCATGGGTTGAATTTAAATGACTGTAGGACGTCAGAGATCAGATTTAAATGCTTCACTTCTGATGAGTTGGTGCCTTGTAATTAGTTGGGCGACCTTCAAAATGTCTTTGACATTTCTGATATTACATTAATTAATTTATTCCAATTAATATGTAGAGAAAAATTCTGTTTTGATTAAAGGAGTAATAGATTAAAACATCTTAGAGTGGATTTTCAAATGTCTTTTGAGATTATTCTTTTGTGAAAAACCCTTATTGCAGTGATCACAGACAAAAGGCTTTTCGCCTATATGAATTAATATGTGACTTTTGAGATGACTCTTGAGTGAAAAACATTTTTCACAGTGATCGCAGACAAAAGGCTTTTCTCCTGTATGAACCAATAAATGACTTTTGAGAGTACTATTTTGTGAAAAACGCTTACCGCAGTGATCACAGACAAAAGGCTTTTCTCCTGTATGAACCAATAAATGTCTATTGAGATCACTCTTGTGTGAAAAACACTTACCGCAGTGATTACAGACAAAAGGCTTTTCTCCTGTATGAACCAATAAATGTCTATTGAGATCACTATTTTGTGAAAAACGCTTACCGCAGTGATTACAGACAAAAGGCTTTTCGCCTGTATGAATAAATAAATGACTTGTGAGATGACTCTTTTGTGAAAAACGCTTATCACAATGATCACAAACAAAAGGCTTTTCGTCTGTATGAACCAATAAATGTTTTTTGAGAATACTCTTGTGTGAAAAACATTTTTCACAGTGATCGCAGACAAAAGGCTTTTCGCCTGTATGAATTAATATGTGACTTTTGAGATGACTCTTGTATGAAAAGCGCTTACCACAGTGATCACAGATAAATGGTTTTTCTTCAGAGTGATTCAACAGATGTCTGTTAATATTATTTTGACATGAGATATTTTTGTTACAATCATCACTTCTGTTTGGTTTGCTATTAGAATGCGTTCCCAAACTTTGATTAGATTGTTTTGATTTCAATTTTTCTGGATCGTTAGGAAAGGGTAGAGACCGTTTGGTGGTATGATTTCGATTATGAACGGTCACTATAAAAGCTTTCTCGCTCTGTGGAGACATGTCTATAAGAGGTTCTACTTTGGTTTCATCACTGAGGTTACTTGTAAATAGTACTTCTTCCGAATGGCCTTTCTGTATATGGCTTTCAAAATCAGACAATGTTAGAAATCCAGATAAACAATCTTCACAGAAATAATCTTCATTAGTTTCGTTTTTAGTTTGATTGGTTGTGTCTGTAAAAAAATAATTTTATTGATGAGATGATATTGGAGAAGAAATTCAAAATAGAGCTAAAAATGTTATTGTAATTTTCTGTTATTGTCAATTGAAAAATCATTTAATAATATCGTCAGTTGGCTTGTATATTGTGATCTAGGCCAGCGAAAGTATGTAGGGGGGCCGGGAAAATATTAGGATTTTTAAAGTATTTGAAAACGGAAGTGGAAATATTTCTAAATGTTAAAAAATCAAATTTGGGCATTTACTTCAACGACAAAAATTGGATTTCAAAACTTTCTTACTTGGCAGACATCTTGACCATTCTAAGCCAACTAAATTTATCTATGCAAGGAAATCAACACAACATTTTTTCGATGCGAGATAAAATAGAGGCGATGAAAATGAAACTTCGTAAATGGTGTTATAATATACGGGGGTGAGGGGTTGGTAAATGATTATAAAAAGATGTATTATTTAATACAAGTTTTATTGTGAATAAGAACAGAGGAACGGTGTGACAGGGTTCTCGATCGTATGTCATCCGGCCTGATTGTCCGAGAATCATCGCTTAAGTATCATTATAATAAGTTCAAGCTTTGTTATTTCCGTAATTACATAAGCTTAATGATTCCGCGTAGACTTATGTAACATATTGAAAACGCATATTACAATAATGGATTCGAAAAATAGAATCGAATGTTTTCAAAATTTTGCCAAATTATTCTCAAATGATTACAGATAATTGAGAATTTGATAAAGAACATGCAAATTATTTAATTCAATGTCATCTCCAAAAATTAATTGAAAAATTTGAGAAATAGTGAAATTGATAGAAAATTGTGGATTCGAAAACCCTATAATAAACTGGGATAATACCAATTTATCACCAACCCACGATGACAATCTAATTGAATTGATCAAGGATTTAAGTTTTAATTCACTTTTCAAGAGAAAAAAGTTTGGTAAAATTTTGGATACATATTCGGAAGGAATATATGGTACACCTGTTCACCATCTCCATTCAACATTTATTGCCTTTTACTTCCATATACATATCTCTTCGAAAAGGGCTATTCCACAATGGCCACATCAGAACACGTCAGCTTATTTATTTTATGTTTTTGGTATTTTTTTACAATTTATCTTGGAATAAGATCGTATCCTCGTCTCATCGTATTTATTTTTTTGTGAAAAATTCTATTTAATTTTTAGTTATAAGGTACGTTGGCAGCTTTTATTAGCCACGTAACCACAACGTGGCTTTATATAAATATGTGTTATGTTAGCTATTTGCTTGCGCTTATTGCTGTCCCTTCAACGTTAACATATATACATATAACATGTTATTTATGTTAAGGGAGAATGGTGTAGGTTCTTGGTGAAACATATTAAATAAAGTAAAGAAAATATTTGAAAAACTTTTTCAAAATTTAAAATATAAAATACTAGGTAAGTTTCAGGTTCAGGTTTTGAAACCTACCTAGTAATTTATATCTCAACCAAAACATTCTGTGAAAAAACAGGCCAATTTCGAAAAAGTAGTGAAATCTAATGTGTAGCCAAGTTGGTTTTGATGACCTGTCAGTGAGTGAGTGAGCTGAGTGCCAAAATTAGCTACTTTCTCAGGTCCATATCTCAGAATCTATTTAAGCTATATTATTGAAATTTGGTACTCTCCTCAAGATGGATTACATGATTAGATGTGTATAATTTCAGCTCTGTATCTCAAATGGATTTCGAGCTGCAGTGGGGGTCGAAATTGGCTCGAAATTGTTCGGGTAAATAGCGCAAGGCGTGTACGGCCAAGCTAATGCTCGAAATTTGACCTGCGCTTTGATTTTGAATTTTCAAAAGTTTCTAAAAAATTTTCTTTACTTTATTATTGTTATGTTAAGTTCTGCTTTTTGAGTTATCTATTAATTATTATTACATTTGAGAGTTTTTTTTTGTACGAGTAATTAAGAGTATGTTTCCTAATGGTGTGGGGGGGGGGGGTACTGGCCGCGAAAATATTTTAGGATTATAAGGGGACTAATAAAAGGCTAAGTCCCACTGATCTAGGAAATTAATTAATTAATTGTTGCATTGATTTGAAAGTGTAATTCCTTGCATGTTTTAATGATCGCCGAAATGGACGAGAAATGAACAGAGGCTTATTTTCATGTAAATTCTAATTTGAAGTCAAGTTCTAGGAGACTTTATTGATCAGATAAATGAACTTACCATCAGCTGATGTATTTATTCTTAATTGAAATTTCAATTTTAAAATTAAATGTAATTTCCTATGGATACATTTCTTTTGATGTTTGTTCAGGAAGTCTTCACTAATATACATTGTCTGACAATCGCTGCATAAGAAATGTGGCCCTGAAAATAATAATATTGCTTTATATAGATAGATATTAATGTTCATGGATACTAGCGAGTTAAACTCGAGCACAAGGTAAAATATAACTTTATGAACCGATCCGGACTTGTTTGGAAATGAATTTTTTCAAAATAATTAATTATTAAAGTTGTTATCAGGAAATAAGGACTATATTTTATATGCAAATATTTTATATTTTATTGCCAATGTTTCATCAACTTTGTTGACTTCTTTGGATATTGCAAGGCAACTAAGAATGAATTATCTTCTTCTTCTTCTTTATTATAGGCTTATCGCCTGTTTTCTACACGCGCCTCACGTCTCAGTGGAAGAGGACGTCCAGCTTTCTTTCCACCTCTTCGGCGGTCTGCCCCTAGGTCTCTTGGATGCTTGGCCTTCTATCCCGGGCTATTTTGATTAGTCCTTCCGCGTTGGCTCTATCCACATGTTCGTTCCAGTACCGACACAGATCTTTTGTCTTTTTGACGATATCTTGGATCTCACACTCTTCTCTGATATCCTTGCTCCTTATTTTGTCCCATAGTGTTAGGCCCAGTATAGACCTTAGCGTCTTCATTTCCGTTGGTCTTAAGAGCTGCTCTGTTCTTGTTGTGTCGGCTCGGGTCTCAACAGCGTAAGTGATGATAGGTCTTTCAGCTGCTTTATAGATCTTCACCTTTGTCTCCGTGCTCATGAATTTGTTCCTACAGACAATGTCTTTAAGGCATCCTGATATCCTGGAACCTCTAATTTTTTGGTCCTTTTACTCATTATACAGGTTGCGATCACTAGTGACATTGCATCCAAGATATTTGAATGTCATTACCTGTTCAACCATCCTATTTTTGAATTCAAGTTTGCAGCGAATTGATTCTTTTGAGACGACAAGCGATTTTGTTTTCTCGACAGAAACCTGCATATTAAATTTCTCCGCGATCTTGCCGAATTGGTGGAGGAGTCTCTGTAGATCGTCTTCAGATTCAGTAATAAGAACGGCGTCATCAGCGTAACAAACAATATTAATATCTTTTTCTCCTAGGTTGTATCCTTTCATTCCTTTAATGTGTGATATTAATTCATCCATGATTAGATTAAAGAGAGCAGGACTTGAAGAATCGCCCTGTCTTATTCCAGAAAATTATTCCGTTATAATTTTAGTTTCGGTGTCGGAATTAATATGCCTAATTAGGGCTATAAGATCTGAGGGGATGTTAAGAAAGAATTATAAAAATGACAAATATGCAAGGAAGATAATTATTTGAGCCCTGAAGAAGTCAACAAAGTTGATGAAACGTTGTCAATAAAATATAAATTATTTGCATTAGAAATATAGTCCTTATTTCCTGAAAACAATTTTAATAATTTAATCGATGGACATAAATAATCAAAATAAAATAATTAATATATAATAGAATCATAATAATATATATTATATTATATTAAATATGATGGGTTAAAAATATTAATAATGTGCATAAGATTGTGAAAATTTGAGGAGGTAATAAACTTTCTCTACATACTGGTTTAATTTAAAACAATTTAAGAACATCAACAATGTTAAATATAGATAACAATTATTAATTTATTTAATAAATAAACAAAACCTTTTATTTATATTCCATGACATTTGAAAACTAACCTGTATAAGTTGGAAATTTTTGTTCAGACATAATGAATATATTCTGATCAATTTCAAATTATTAATCACTAAAAGATTATAATATAGAATGGAATAAAAGTCTTTTAATTTAATAAAACTATATATTTTAATATGAGTATAAAATAATAGTTAGACCAAATGTCTTGCTTCAATATTAATTATGAAACTTCTCGGCGCACCTGTGAAGTAAATGAAGGTCCCTGGGGCGCCGAGGCGCACATTTTGAGAACCTATGCTATATACAGTTCTTCATAAAACTCTACAGCCCTTTTTGAATTTATTTTTTTGTTGGGTGTCTTGCAAAAAATTTTAAGCGGTTATTATAGTCTAGTCCAGGGCTTCTAAAACTGAAACCGAGGGGTGAACCGCGATTAGAATTAGGTGTACACCGTCTTTAGGAATGCACTTTGGAATTCATTAGATAATCCTTGTTTTCTACTTGGATATAGAAGTGGAAGTGGAAGTAGGTGTACACGATTTTATGTCATGGTCCCCTCGAGGGAAACATTGGGCAACAATGACTTCTGTCAAAACGATCAAAATGGGGTTGTAAATCAAAAAAGTTTAAGAAGCCCTGGTCTGAGTCTACCCCCCCCCCCCAACTAGGTTTTCTCTCCGATCTTGAGACAGATGTTTCGATATCTTTTTCGTTTATATCTTTTATAATATTATTCGTTATATCTTTTTCGTTTTCGACTTTCATTGTAAGTAACAAATAGACATGTTTTTATTTGCTCCGTACTTGAATGTTTTTTTGAGTGGTCTAATTTTCAAAGCTTTCTAATTATTTTACATAAATCTATTCGTTAAAAATTCTTCTTTCTAGTGATATAATTTACTTAATTTTAATCTTCGTAATTTAATTAATATTTGTAATTATTTGTTTGGCCAATCAAATAATTGGCTAAACATTTCCATTTATTTAATTTTAATTCAATTCGTTACATTGTGTTTGAAGACAAGAGGATCATCTCTCACAAACCATAAGTTTCGAATTTCAATTGACTTTCTTTCTCTCTTTAATACATTGCGTTTGAAATAATTTTTAATTATAACAATAACAATAATATTATTTATTCATTATTGCATGTTGTTTCATTTTATTTTTAATTGAATTAATCAATTAAAATTCTGTTAATTAATTAATTCTGTTTATTATTCTTTTAGCTGTTAGGTAAATAGAAAATTGGCTGATAAATTTACAACTATTTGCCAATATTTTATTAGTTCTTTTTTTGTCTCTTTTGGACAGAGGAGTTTTGTAACTCGTCCTTTCATTTAGAGATAAGAAAAACAAGGGTTGGATTTGAAATTAGGCAGAAATAAGGATATCTCTGCGTTGCTAAGGTAAACATTTTGTTTATTTTCAAAAAAAAAGAATTTTTTTTTTTTTTTTTTAGATATGGTTGAAATATATAGTGATTCAAAAATTGAGACTAGGAGTATAGGTGTTGGAACCAGTGATAGATTTCTTTCCGAAGATGATAGTTTAGAAAGGATGAAAGAGAAAATTGATATTTTGGAGAAGGAATTGGTTCAGGTTCGAGAAGAGTTAGATACTATTAGAAATGTTATTGGCCAAGGCCAGATTAATTCGGCGGTCTGTCAAGAGAGAGATATTTTACTAGATAATTCAGGGGTTAGAGAAATTGATAATAGAGTTTTAATTCTAGGAGATAGTTTATTTAAATATTCGGCATCTTATACTGCATCCCGGGGGTTTAGTTCATGGTGTTTCCCCGGTATAAGATTTGAACAGTTGGAAAATATGGTAGAGAGGTATGTAGGGGCTAGAAAGGATTTAGTTTTTATTCATGTAGGCACGCATAATATCTATGATATTACTGCTGAGGTATTCCGTTTAAAATTTGATAGATTAGTTATTTCTCTTAGAAATAAATTTCAGGGAGCAAAATTAATATTTAGTGGTATAATTTATAGAAGGGATGTAGATTTTAGAAGGATTAATTGGGCAAATCATATTTTAGAAAGTGTCTGTTTCAAGTATGGTTGTAAGTTTATAAATTCAAATAGTTATTTAGATTATAAAGATTTAGGCAAGAATGGTATTAATTTAAATAGGTCTGGTTCCTACAAGTTAGGGAAGGTGTGTATTGATAGTATACTGGAATATCAAAAAAACTAAATGGAGGGGGTAAGAGGACAATTTTCAGAAATAGAAATCAGAGATTTAAGTTGTTAATAATAAATTGTAGAAGTATCTTGAATAAAATTCTAAATTTTGGACAACATGTGGATTTAATTAATCCAGATGTTATTGTTGGTACAGAATCTTGGCTTAGGGAGGAGATTTCGAATAATGAGGTATTTCCTAAGGGTTATATAGTTTATAGAAGGGATAGGCAGTCTGGTAGAGGGGGTGGTGTCTTTATAGCAGTCAAGGATTCGCTTCCAAGTAGTTTAAATTTTTTAGATTTACAAGAGGAGATGTTAGGGGTGAATGTGAAATTTGGACGTATAAGTAGGGTGATTGTTGGGTTATATAGATCTCCTAGTCAGGACTTCAAAATTTTAGAAAACTTAGATAATTTTTTAAATTGTACATCTATGCGAAGTAAGGATATTTTAGTTTGTGGAGATTTAAATTTGCCTAATGTAAATTGGTCATCTGCGACAAATAGTAATTCTCTTGCTCAAATTTTGGTTGATGATATTTTCAAAAGTAGAAATTTTATCCAAATTGTTAGGGAGGGGACTAGGAAGAGGTCCAGTGGGCAAGCGTCTGTCCTCGATGTCTGTTTAACCAACTTTGATAGTGATAATATGAGAGTCACTATTGAAGATGGAATTAGTGATCATTATTCTGTGGTAATAGAATATTTGGGATCAGTTAGTCAGTCTCTAACCTTCGAAAAGAAGCATTGGCTGTATAGATTAGGAGATAAAATGGGATTTAATAATTTTTTGGAATCTAAATTTTTAGAATGGTCTGTAATTCGGGATGTAGATCAGCAATGGGATGGGCTTATGAATCTTTTGGAAGAAGGAAAATATAAATTTATTCCCTCTAAATTAGTTAAAGTGGGTAACGATCCTGTTTACTATGATAGAACCATTAAGAATTTAAAACGGAAATGTAGGATAGCATATTCTAATAGGAATAAGTCTTCGAATCATAAAAGAAAATTCCGAGAGCTAAATAGGCTGTTAATTGAAAAAAAGAATTTGGCTAGAGTTAATTATTTGAATAATTATATAGATAGGAATAGTAGTAATAGAAATTGGTTTAATGTTTATTCGTTTCTTAAGGAATTAAATGTTTCGGCAAATGTCCCTGCGCTTTTAGGGGATGATGGTGAATTGGTTGAGGATAATGTGTTGAAGGCAAATTTATTAAATAGACAGTATTCGTCCGTTTTTGTAGCTCTAGAGGAGGGTGAGTTAGTTGATGGAGGTTCTAGTGATAGTCAGATGGAGGATTTAGTCATTTTAGAATCGGATGTAGCATTAGGTATTAAGAGGTTAAAACCAGGAAAGGCCTCGGGGGAGGATGAAATTAATAGTGATCTCTTGAAATTTGTAGTGGATAGTATTTCAAAATTTTTATGTTTACTTTTTAATAGATGTTTGGATGAGGGAACTATGCCTATTGGTTGGAAAAGAGCGTTAGTTATTCCTGTTTATAAAGGGGGAGATAAGAGCTTAGCTTGTAATTATAGGCCAGTGAGTTTAACAAGTCTGGTGGGCAAAATTTTAGAGAGGTTGGTAGACTCTCATATCCGCTCGTATTTGGAAGGGCAAGGATGGTTCTATCATAGGCAACATGGTTTTAGAAAAAATTATTCCTGTAATTCTCAATTAGTTTCTTTTATTCAGGAATTACAGGAAGCTTTAGATAAAAGTCAGTGTGTAGATGCAGTATTTTTGGACTTTGCCAAGGCTTTCGATAAAGTCAGTCATAAAATTATTTTAGAAAAATTAAACTCGTCAGGGTTGTCTGTTAAGTTAATTAAATTTATTCGGTGTTTTCTTAGGGATAGAACTCAAATTGTAAAAGTGGGTAATGGTCTGTCTGATAGAGTAGATGTCACGTCTGGGGTGATTCAAGGTAGTGTTCTGGGTCCTCTTCTTTTTCTTATATATGTAAATGATTTGCCTTCTATCGTGCAATCATCTATTAGGCTTTTCGCGGATGATTGTGTCGTATATAGAGTAATTGATAATGATTGTGATAGCCTTACTTTACAGAATGACCTGGATCAAATTGAAGGATGGTGTAGATCCAATTCAATGGAACTAAACCATTCCAAGTCAAATTTGGTTAGATTTAGTACTAGAAATCTGGTTAGTCCTCAAAATTATTACATTGGTGGAAATATTATAAATGAATCTAAATTTTATAAATATTTAGGCATACATATTCAGGCAAATTTAAAGTGGGATATGCATATTAGTTATATAGTCAATAAGGCTTATAGGAAATTGGGGATGTTTGGTAGAATTTTGAAGGGTACATCTAGAGAAGTTAAGTCAAAAGTTTATTTAACTTATGTAAGACCTAATTTAGAGTATTGTTCTGTGGTTTGGGACAAACATCCACAACGATTAGAGAGAAAAATTGATATGGTACAAAGGAGGGCGGCTAGATTTGTTTTTGGTAAATTTGATAGGTTTAGTAGTGTCACTTCAATGATTAATGAATTAGGATGGTCTAGCTTATTGGAGAGAAGGGAATGGGCTAAATTGAAAGTGATTTTCAAAGCCTATGAGGGTTTTAGGAGTTGGGAGGAAATAACGAATAGATTTCAGGAACCAAATTATTTAGGTAGAGCTGATCATAGAAAAAAGATTCGTAAGCCAAGATTCTTGAAAAATATCGGTTTACATTCAATTGTAGGATCTGGCATTGATTTGTGGAACAATCTGTCTGTTACTACTTGGGATTATAGTCCTCTGCCCCCTATGATTAAATCAATTATAAATTTTGTCAAGTCCTAATGTCCTAGAGTTGTGCAAAATTTTATTTAGTTCTCACAAGCAGAGATTAGGTGAGGTAGAGAAAGGTCATACCATCCTTGTTAAGGTTTTGACCAGGTTTCCTTAACAACTTATGGCAAATGCCGGGATGGCTAATGCGTCGCTTGCTCCTGGTATCGGGTTTTTGCGCGGAATTTTTAAATTACTTTTTGTTTTTTGATGGAAATCTATGGTCATGTTATTTATTAATGAGCATACATTTCTATTTTTTTTATTTTTTATTTTTTTTTTTACTTGTTTATTATTTTTTAAATTGTTGTAATTAATTTGTATTGATGTTTATTAATGTATTGTAGCTAGATTGTATTGATGTTTGGAGGACCTAGCCACCGAGGACTTGTGCCTCTAAGCAGGTCGAGGAATAAAGATTTATTTATTTATTTATTTATAAGTCTCCGGTCTAACTAAGAAAAACAAATTTATTTTTAGAAATTCCACTTTATTCATCAACATACTCTCCTTCAAGAGTGATACTTTCATTCTAACGCTTCTCTAACTTTTCGATGCCCTTTATGTAAAACGATTTGTCTTTGCTCTCAAAATAAGCCTCAGTTTCGGCAATCCCTTGTTCATTTGAGCCAAATTTCTTTCCCTGGAGCATCTTTTGCATATCTCCAAAAAGCCAGCAGTCGTTGGGGGCAAAATCTGGAGAGTACGGTGGGTGGGGAACCAATTCAAAGCGTAACTCATCCAATTTAACTATTGTTTTCATCGACTTGTGACACGGGGCATTGTCCTGGTGAAACAGTACTTTTTTCTTTTGGATGTAGGGTTTTACGGTCTTTTAAAACTATTTTGTGGACATTTTTTTGTTTTCCGGAACAAGTGCCGTTTTTGGACGACCAGAGCGTGCAGCATCATCGGTGCTTGTACGACCGCGTTTAAATTCAGCATACCAGTCAATAATAGTTAATTTCCCTAGTGCAGAGTACCCATAATGCTTATCAAGCCACTGTTTGACTCCAACAGTATTTTTCCACATCAAAAAACACTGTTTAATCAACCAACACACGAAATTCCTTTCTATCCATTGTCTTGAAAATTACAAAACTGGGGTCACTAAAACGATTGTAATCTCTAAACTAATGGTCAGAATGCCATTAAATTTTTACACGTACTGTTTAAAGGTTAGTACTCCCTGGAAATCACGTGGGTCTGTCAACAATGTTGCCATCTATATGTTTCAGACCGGGGACTTATCGAGTGACGTAATATCTGTATATATATTATTTATTTGTTGAGATTACAGTTTCGAAGACTTGGTCTTCATCATCAGTCTTTTTTAATTATAAATATTATTTTTCATGGGGTCAATACCGTTAAAATTTTAATTGGCTCCCAGGTAAGTAAAGATCGAAAATTTTCAATATTCATATGGTATTGAGCCCATGAAAAATAATATTTATAATTAATTAAATTCCTTAACAACTTATGGCAAATGCCGAGATGGCTAATGCGTCGCTTGCTCCTGGTATCAGGTTTTTGCGAGGAATTTTTAAATTACTTTTTGTCTTTTGATGTAAATCTATGATCATATTAATTGTTAATGAGCATACATTTCTATTTTTTTTTGTACTTGTATATTATTTGTTAAATTGTTGTAATTAATTTGTATTGATGTTTGTTAATGGCTAGATTGTATTGATCTTTGGAGGACCAAGCCACCGAGGACTTGTGTCTCTAAGGGCCGGTTGTATGTCGCAAAGTAAATACTTTTTACTACTAACAAACGGTAGATGGTAAATGGAGAGACTAGGATGGCCAATCAGATGACAGAGTTTCAGTGCCTGTCATCTGATTGGCCATTCCAGTGCCTCCATTTACCATCTACCGTTTGTTAGTAGTAAAAAGTATTTACTTTGCGACATACAACCGGCCCTAAGCAGGTCGAGGAATAAAGATTTATTTAAAACAAAACACAGAAATATTTTTCGAATAGTTTATTATATGTACTTAAAATTTATTAGTATATAGAGAGTGTAAGGAGTCCAGGCTTTCACTTTTTCTTCAAATATAATTTTGGCCATATGTAGGAGATAAATGAAAGTTAGGAAGACGAATTGGGAGAGGAAGGAAATACTTTCACATATATCATACAAAGATATAGATATAAGTCAAGGTAAAAATTAAATTAAAACAATAATATTATTAATCTATTTATTTCAACAAAAATTAAAGGCAAGACAAATAATTGACGATTGAAGAAAAATTTAACCGTTTAGCATATTTCAGAGGAGTTTCATTTGTATTATTTTTTAATCTTTTATCAGCTCCCCTTTGAATTAAAACTTTAACAAGATCTAAATTATTTGCCTCAACCGCATAATGAAGGGGTGTAAACATGTATTTATTTTGAAAATTAATATTTACCCCCTTGTCTAATAATAATTTGCTTATCGAAAAATAACCATTCTGACATGCGAACATTAAAGGAGTAGAATTGTTAGAGGCGAGTGAATCTACTTCTGCTCCTTTTGAAAGTAAATGTTGTACAATATGCAAATGACCATTTTGAGATGCATAATGCAAAGGTCGACACTTATAATAACCTTCATTTTGTTTCTCTAAGTTAGATGGGTCCTGGGCAAGGAAGTATTTGACCCCTCGTAGGGATCCTTTCTTTGACGCATCCCATATATTATTGGTATTATCTTTATCTAAAGAGAAATCTTGTATTTGTCCATCCAATTCATTGAACTAAAATAGGATAAATAAATAAATTTAAATTATAATTGTATATAAAATAATAAGAATATATATTATACATCGGAAACAAAAGATAGAAATTAAAATTTTGGAGAAAATTCGATGAATATTATAAAATAATAAATAAAGTCAGGATTGCAAACAAAGTAATTTCAATAATAATAATTCCAACGTTTCGATATTTTTTTTTCTTTTCATTAATCACATAGAAATTGACATTTCTGTTCATATCTATATTTAGAATTAGGATTCAAACCTAAAGGATATTTCTTCTATAGCAGAAGAATGCGTTTATCAACTATACCATGTTTATTATATTTAAAACTTATGTATACAAGCAGTGAGTACAGAGTCTAGAAAAAGCTATCGATAAAGGCCAAGGGCGGATCCAGGAGTTTTTTGTGTGTGTGTGTGGGGGGGGGGGGGGGGGGAGAATGTATTAAGGTGCCCGATGTATATAAGATATACTTTTTATCTCGGAAGTGTGTCGCGATCGAATTGTCCAAGCGAGCCCCGTCCCATCTCAATTGGCCCACCAATATTTTTTCTTTTTAAATAAAATTATGCTAATTCACGGTAAATTTAATTTAAATATTTATTTTTATTATCATTTGGAACAACATTTTAAACAATTTAAAACATTTTATTGTAACATTTAACTTAAAATTATTTTTTAATTGTTAAAAACAAGGAAAACATACAAAATACAAAACCTTTACCACTGTGTGACGTCGCCTTTATTTTTAATTAAGGCTTGAATTCTTTTGGGCAACGTACTTATTAAGTTTTGACACTCATCTTGAGTGAAAGTATCCCAAATATTTTGAAGTTTGTGTTTTAATTCGACTACGTTTCTAGCTGGTTGTATTCGTAATAGCTTTTTCATTGTGTGCCAAAGAGTTTCTATTGGTGACAAGTCGGGACTGTTTGCCACCCACTCCAAAAGTGGAACATTATGATCAAAAAGACATTTTAAAGATTTTCTTGATGTATAACAGGCCGCCCCGTCTTGTTGGAACACAAAATTATTATTATTCTGCAATGCATCTGTCATTGTTGGAAGTAACGATTTTTTTAAAATCTCTAAATATTTATTGGTGTTTACAATTCCATCAATGAAGTGAAGTTTTCCAACACCTCTAGTAGACATTGAACCCTATACCATAACTGACGCAGGAAATTTTACTTTCTTTTTTAAACAATCTGAATTGAAAGCTTCATTTTTCCGACGAATAACTCTGCTTCGAATGTCCCCAACACAAACTTCAAAACGAGACTCATCACTCCAATGGACACTATTCCATTCATCACTCGTCCAATTAATGTGACTTTTAGCCCATTTAAGCCGGTTTTTCTTTTGTTTTAATGTCAAGAGTGGCTTTCTTTCGCCTAAAAAAAAATTACAAATTTTTTTTTTGGAATAAGTTGCAATAAAATTACCTTGTAAGTTTTAAAACCTAACTTAAGGGCTTCTCTATGGCATGTGGATCTTGAAACACTTAGCCACACAGCATCGCTCCAAAGAACAGATAATTCACCATAGTTCGAACGCCTGTTTTTTCTAATAATCTTCTTCAATGCCCGTCTATCAGCATCTGATATTTTGGATTTCGACGGATGCCGAGGTTTTGTAGCTATTGTACCCGTTGTTTTATAAACTCGAATAATATTTCTGACAGTAAACTTTGATAAATTAACTAGATCGCCAATTTCCTCGTTTGATTTTCCCTTTTTAAATAAATTGATAATAATTGAGCGAATTTTTTCATCAACAACCTTTCCACGAGTCATTTTTATTAATAATAAAAAAAAACTTTCTTTTGTCGGAAAAAGGCAAAGCTTACTTGATTATTTCACACATTCAAAGATTCTTAATAAAAAAAAAAAAAAATTCGTGAAAAGCAATTTTTTTTTTTTTGGCTTTTCGGCCCTTCTAGCCATAAGCCTAATTACGATACTAGTTATATTTTTTTTAAATTTGTCTCTACCCCCGGGGGTCAGATTTTAGCTGGATGCCTCGAGTCGGATTCGAACCCGGGTCCCCTGGTTAGCTCGCTGTCACGCTACCGCCTAGCCTATCTGACCCCCCAAGAACTAATTTTTATATAAAAATGTTTTTAACAATTAAAAAATAATTTTAACTTAAATGTTACAATAAAATGTTTTAAATTGTTTAAAATGTTGTTCCAAATGATAATAAAAATAAATATTTAAATTAAATTTACCGTGAATTAGCATAATTTTATTTAAAAAGAAAAAATATTGGTGGGCCAATTGAGATGAGACGGGGCTAATATGTCTAACAAAGATTAATACCAATGGATATAAGTCAAAGTAAAAAATATATTTGAAAGTTTATATTAGGAAAATAAGGACAAGTTTTTATGTGTGACTCTTTTATTTATCCACCAACGTTTCGTCGACTTTGCCGACTTCTTCAGGGCTTCTACAATTATAAGAACATTCTTGATATGAATTTATAAAAGTACAATTAGAATTCCAAAACAAACATGTATTAATAGTAGTTTACCTACCAAATAGTCATGTCACACATTCGTCTAAATTTTCTTATTAACTTAGTTACCATTAAAGGTCATCAGAACACAATTTTCAATAAATATTTGGCACATTCACAAAAAAGACAATTTCTCTTTCTTTTCTTTTTATATTAACAATTTCATTAATATAAAACAAAAATCACATATATAGAATAAGGCAACCCTGTTTTTTAAACCAGAATAGAATATTTTTTCTCCGTTTTATCCTTACATACAGAAATCTCAAATTCGAATAAATTAAACTTATACTTTATAAAATATATGTCATTGACACTAGCCAAGTTATTATTAAATGAAAAAATACATTTGGAATCTATTTTTGTCTTCAACATTTAATTGCATTTATTTTTGCAAATTTTTTTTTATATTATTTATTTTTTATTTTTATCTTTATATTTGTTGAGCAAAAAACTATAAATGCCACTTAAATTCTGGGGGTCTGTTCTAAAATTCACCATGTCATTTAATGAAATGTGAATCATTTCACTTATTGTTCTTTTAAAATACCTATATTGATTTGAAATCCAATATTAATGTATCGTTAAATTCGAATTGGTGATTTAAATTAAAATGATGGGTAGCCAGGGCGGTTTTGTAATTTTTTAAAAAATTAGACACTCTACAATCATACATTTGTTGTTATTCTTTTTTTTAAATATTGCGATGTCTGTCCGGCAACGTCAACGAAACGTTGGTGGATAAATAAAAAAATCACACATAAAAACTTGTCCTTATTTTCCTAATATAAATTTTCAAATTAATACAAATTATGGACGGAAATGATAATAGTAAAAAAAATACTTATATAATAATAATTTGTTTAATTATTTATTTAATTTATGAAAATTTTATTTCTACAAAAAATAATAAATAAAGGATCTTCATCAAAGTTATTTCAAATATAATAATTCCAAGGTTTCGATATAATTTATTCTTTTGATTAATCACATTGATTAATTGTCATTTCTGTTGCTATTCTATAATTCGGATTTGAACCTGGGATATTTCTTCTATAGCAGAAGAATGCGTTATCAAATACCCATGTTTATTATTTATTTATAAAAGCAGAGCGTACAAGGTCTAGAAAAAGCTATCACTTTTTATACGAATTCTCAAATTTTCTAGGAGATGAATCAAAGTGGGATAACGAATCGGGAAATGAAGACAATACTTTCACATATAGCATACAAAATATATATAAATATAAGTCAAAGTAAAAAAATATGTTAACATAATAATACTTTGATTAATTATTTATTTAATAATATTTTATATTTGTACAAAAATTAAAGTTGAGACAAATAATTGACAATTGAAGAATAATTTAACGTTTTAGCATATTGCAGTGGAGTTTCGTTAGAATGCCTTTTTAATGTTTTATCAGCTCCCCTTTGAATTAAAACTTTAACAAGATCCAATTTATTTGCCTCAACTGCCAAATGAAGGGGTGTATTCATGAATTTATTTTGAATATTTATATTGGCCCCCTTGTCTAATAATAAAATGCTTATCGAGAGATGACCCTTATAACATGCCCAGTGTAAAGGAGTAGAATTATTAGAAGTGAGTGAATCTACTTCTGCTCCTTTTGATAGTAAATGTTGCACAATATATAAATGACCATTTTGAGATGCATAATGCAAAGGGCGACGTTTATGTTCATCATCTTCATGTTTCTCCAAGTTAGAGGGGTCTTGTGAAAGGAAGTATTTGACCCCTAGTAGGGATCCTTTCCTTGTAGCATCCCATACATTATCAAAAGATAAATCATATATTTGTTTTTCCAATTCATTACACTAAAAATAGATGAATAAATAAATTATTTAATTTATAATCTATATATATAAAATTAAGGTTTTGTCTGTACATTGCTCCAAATCACGCCAAATTTTGGTTGCACACGTTTCAAGCAAAGTTATAAACGAAAACACCCTCAACAAAATTCCTGTCTGTCTGTCTGTTTCCGTGGTTTCCGCGAAAAGTTGCTCACGATTCACGCCAAAACGGCTAAAGGGATTATTATGAAATTTCATATTTACATCAGATGTCTTCTAACTTACGTTTTTAGCTATATAACGTTTTGATATTTTGATCCCAAAAGGGGGTTTGGGGGGGGGGGGGGCGCACGAATGAAAATTATCAAATAACTCCCAAACTATTAACTCTACGGCAAATTTTATTATAAGCAAATTGAAGGGATGTAATTTCTGACAACTTTTGTTTAAAAAATTCCCGCAAAAAAAACCCAAAAAGGGGGTAGGGTTAAAAAATAAAAATTCTTGCTCTTGGACCAAACTCAGCAATCTGTGGGTCACTAGAAGGCTAGAAATGCAAAAACTGGGCGCGGAGGGTGTGTGCGAGGTGGAATGGGGGTGGAGTGAGAGAGTAAGTCGAAGTAGGGGTTCATGTGAGGATCCAGTGGCGTAGTGTGGTGATACGTGGGTGGGGTGCAGGATGGAGTGTTGGGGTGGTGGTGTGGGGACGGGGGTTGGGCACGGGTGCATGGTGCGGGGGTGCTGGGTGGGTTTCGGGGGGTGTGGTGGGTGGAGGTGGAGTGTGAGGGTGGGTTCGTGGGTTGGGATTTCAGGGGGCGTGCCTTGCAGCTAGTTATATATAAAACTAGCTGCAAGGCCAGCATTCGGCGGCCCTCTTGCTAGCCAGGGGCACGCCCCTTGGACCCCCCACCCCGACACTCCATTCCGCACCCTAACCCCCCCGCCCCAACCCCTCCAGCACCACCACACCGCAACCCTTCCCAACCCCCGCCTCTACACCGCCACCCGCTCCCTCCAACCCTGCGCAACACACCCCCACCTAGTCCCTGGACCCCACCCCCGCTATGCCCTCTGGACTCCACCCCGCACCCCCACCCTACTCCGCCTGACTCCTCACCCCATCCCCATTCCACCCCCGGACCCAGTTTTTGCATTTCTAGCTAACAAAATTTGGTTGAGTTTGGCCCAAGAGAAAGAATCTTCATTTTTGCCCCCCCCCCCCCCCCATTTTGGGTGGTTAGTTTTTGCATTTCTAGCTCTCAAGAGGCCCAGAGATTATGTATACAAAATTTGGTTGAGTTTGCTCCAAGGGCAAGAATTTACATTTTTTTTCACCCTCTCCCCCTTTTTGGGTGGTTCTTTGGGGAAATTTTTTTGAACGAAAGTTGTCAGAAATCACATCCCCTACAACTTTGTTTTCATAAAATTTGCGGTAGGGTTAATAGTTTAGGAGTAATTTGATAATTTTCATTCGTGCGCCCCCCCAAACCTCCTTCTGGGGTCAAAATATCAAAACGTTATATAGCTAAAAACGTAAGTTAGAAGACATCTGATATAAATATGAAATTTCATAATAATCCCTTAAGCCGTTTTTACGTGAATCGTGAGCAACTTTTCGGAAACCACTGAAACAGACAGACAGACATACATACAGGAATTTTGTTGAGGGTGTTTTCGTTCATAACTTTGCTTGAAACGTTTGCAACCAAAATTTGGCGTGATTTGGACCAATGTACAGACAAAACCTTAATTTTATATATAGAGATAATCAGTCAATGAAATGACTGGATTGAAAATAAAATTATTTCCATAATGATAATTCCAACGTTTCGGGATTATGAATTTTCTTCATTAATTTTTTATAATTGACGTTTAGGTTCCTACCCTTGGAGTGGAGCAAGAAATCAGGCCGCAAAAGCTTCAAAATTTAATTAAAGAGAAAGAAAATATATTGTGAGATGGTGTTTTATTCCAACTATCTATTAATGACGTCAACTAGACCAGAAACAGACCTCTTTACAAACATTTCCTTGAGAAAATGATAATAAATGAATCGAAACGTTGACATTATTCTTTGATTTGATCAAAATTCAGGTAAATTTTGAAATTATTAAAAAATAAATAAATAAATAATAATGAAATAGATAAGTTGTTTATTTAAATAAATAAATGTACTTACATTCTGGTTCAATTTCGAAATTTCATTCTCAATTGCTTTAATATTAATTTTCAGATAATTATTATTATCAATCATCTATAAATAGACAAATAAATTAATTAAACAAATAATTAAATACAAATTATTTCTAATAATTAAATCAACTTACATTTCTATTAAATATTTCAACTTTTTTTTCTAATGATTTATTATTATCAATTATCTAAATGAACAAATAAATTAATTAATAAATAGATAAAAATAATAAAAAATGTTAATAAATAAATAATAATACTCACACTTTTTCCAACTTTTTCTTCTAATGATTTAATTGAATTATTATTATCATTCGTCTAAATAAATAGATCAAGAAATAATTAAATAAAAAGTAAAGAATAAATCAATAATTCATTTTAATAAATAAATAAATAAACTTACACTTTTCAACATTGATTTCATTTCATTTCTGATTAACTTATTTTCCTCCATCATCTAAATAAATAAATAAACATTAAGAATGGTCTTTTAAATGGGGGATCATGTGGGGGGGGGGGGGGCTCTCCCTATTAATTCTCTAAAATGCGATAATAATATTAACCAGACAGAGGGGATCCCAATACTTCCACATTATATTCTACGAATATAAATGTGAAAGTAAACTCTTTATCAATTATTTATTCTGACTCCGTTAAAGAAATGTAATCAGAAATGTTTTGGTTCTAATTGAAATTCCGGGGCTTAAAATATAGCCATAGGATGTTGAGAAAATTAGAAGAATTTTTATTTGAATATAAAACATAAATGTGATTAAATACTTACATTTTTATTAATAAATTCAATTTTCTCATTGATTAGATTTATAATTTCTTTTTTATTTTCTTTTTCGGCTAGTAGTCTCTTCAAATAAATAAATAATTGAATGAGAATTAATAAATAAATAAATATTTATTGCATTTATAATAATAAATAATAAAATACCTGCACCCATTTGTTTAATACGTCATTTTTCGCTTTCATTATTGCAGAATCTCTTTCTGCTTTTAACTTTCCCTTATAATATTTAACTAAAGTTGCTTCAAAATTTGAATTCATTTTTAATTAATAGAGTTTGAAAAAACAGTAAAGATTTTATTAATTTAAAAAGAATTTCTTAAAGGATTATAGATATTTTGAAAATATTCTTAACTAATGAATTGAAGCGTAAGCAATGGGGATTCTCAATTCAGAACAGTGACGTCATTTGTCACTTTCTGCGTCATTTGATCTGTATTACCAACTTTAAGAATACGAAATAACTATAAAATAATTAAAGCAATTTCAACCGCCAAAGTTAAATAATGTATACAATAATTTTTTAATGTTAATTCTACATTTAGCAAATTATTTTATTATTTTTTGAAAAGGAAAAAATGAATTGACCACTCGACAGGATTCGAGTCGGTGTCTGGTGTCTCTCTTCTATAGCCGAAGAGCGCCTTTACCTACTAGTCCACGGATGATCATGCCAGGAAAAATTACATTCGACCGAAAGAGCTTTCCTGGCAGCCTAGTTGGTAAAAGACGCTCTTCGGCTATAGAGAGGGACACAGGTTCGAATCCTGTCGGGTGCCCAATTCATTTTTTCCTTTTCAAAAAATAATAAAATAATTTTCTAAATATAGAATTAACATACAAAATTATTGATTACATTATCTAAGTGTCGCGGTTCAAATTGCTTTAAGAAAAAATTAAAACTAATGTTTAAAAAGATAATTTGTCTGAAAACTATGAAATAATAATAGTTGGTAAGCTGCTCTTCTCATAAAGGAGAGAGACACGGGTTCGAGTACCGTCGGATGCTCAATTTATTTTTCCTTTTCAAAAAAATCAAAAAATAATAAAATAATTTTCTAATATGTAGAATTAACATAAGAAATTAGTGATCATATTATCGAACTTTCGCGGTTCAAATTGATTTATGAAATAATGTTTAAAATTTGAATTTGTCAGGGACTTCACCAGGGCCTTTCATAAAAGGGGACAAGAGTGAGGTAGCTGCCCCGGGCCTGAATATTTTAGGGATCCTCATAATAAATAAATAATTAAATAACTTAATTTGTTATTGTTGAAGCGCCCTTTTTTTCTTCTTTTCTGGAGTCGGAGAGGAGGAAAGCGTTTCACTTTTCGTAATATTCGGGCCAATATGTCCTATCGCAGTTTCAACTTCAATAAATAAATGTTATAATTTAATAAATATATCTGCCAATTCACTCTATTTTAGTTTAACATACATGCATTAATCAATTAATTATTTATGTATTAATTTTTAAAAACGTTTTTTTTATACATCAAATAAATAAATAATAATTTTTATATTAAAGGTTTATTGATTTGAATCAGTTTTTGACTATATATAGGGCCCATTAAAAAACAATATAAATACATCTTAAGAAGCCCCATCTTAAAAACATGACGGTTCGAATTTATTTATTATATTTATTATCTATTAATATACCGAGAGTATATAAGACTATAGAAAAAGTTTTCAGTTTTTTATTGAATTCTGGGTAGACGAATCGGGAAAGGAAGGCAATATACTTTCACATATATAAAGTACAAAATAAATTAAAATTATAGTACTTTGTTTAGTTATTTATTTCTTCAAAAATTAAAGGTGAGACAAATAGTTGACGATTGAAGAATGATTTAATCTCTTAGCATATTCCAATGGAGTTTGATTATTAATTTCTTTTAATGTTTTATCGGCCCCCCTTTCAATTAAAACTTTAACAACATCCAATTTATTTGAATCAACTGCCCGATGAAGAGGTGTATCCATGTCTTCACCTTGAATATTTATATTGGCCCCCTTGTCTAATAATAAATTGACTATCGAAAGATGACCCATCTGACATGCGTCAATTAAAGGTGTATCTTTTCCAGAATCGAGTGGATCTACTTCTGCTCCTTTTGATAGTAAATATTTGCACAATATGTAAATGACCATTTCTGAGATGCATAATGCAAAGGACGACACTTATATTCATCTTCATTTTGTTTCTCCAAGTTAGAGGGGTCTTGGGCAAGGAAGTATTTGACCCCTAGTAGGGATCCTTTCTTTGTAGCATCCCATATATTATCAGTATTATCTTTATCTAAAGAGAAATCTTGTATTTGTCCTTCCAATTCATTGAACTAAAATTAGATAAATAAATTAATTCCAATTATAATTGTATATAAAATAATAATATTATACATCGAGAAGGGAACAAAAGATAGAAATTAAAATTTTGGAGAAAATTCGAGAAGAAGATCCAAGGAACGAGGGTAAGGATAAGAATAAATAAATAAATATATTAGTTTTGGGATTCCATATCTCTATGTTCACCGACCCCCAGATCAAACGGCTTAACCGATTGACTTGAAAATTGAAACATAGACTCGTGAGGGGTCAAGTAATCGACGAGATTCAAGTCCCAGGAGGATATGTTCATCGACCTCTTTTGTTCTTTTTGCTATTCGTTTTGCAAGTTTTAATAAGAAAACTCTAATTGATTTTTCTATAAATTTATATTTAATCTATTTCAAACTCACAAACAGTTTAATATAATAGAATTTATAAAATATATCAGAATTTATAAGAGGGAAAAAATAATATATGAAAAGGATTTTCAGTTCAAAAAAGTACAAACGAAAAACGAATACCAAAACTATTATATTGATATGTGCCCTGCGGTCAAAGGCCAGAGTAAATACATAAAATAATAAATAAAGGATCTTCATCAAAGTTATTTCAATAATAATTTAATTCCAACGTTTCGATATAATTTATTATTTCCATTAACTTCACAAAAAAGCAGTCAAAATTAACTTATTATATAAAACTCATCATGCATGTGTTTAAAGGCATTCACACCCTCTCTGTGTATGTGTTTTTATTTTGCAATTAGTCTAACATTTTGTGAACAATAAATAAATACTGAAGATTATTTCAAATGCTAAAATATATTTAGTTCGAATTTTATGTGCATATTCTTAAATGGTATATTTGTGGGATACACATGGATATTTTGTTTCTTGAATATGCCACAGCAGTGATCGATTTTAGTACCTTCATCTTTCTGATAATTAGACAATGCAGTTTGGAGTGTTTTCACATCAAATATCAATTGATGAAGAGATGGTGCAATATTTTGGACGTCATTCTGCTAAGATGTTCATACGAGGGAAACGAGTAAGGGTTGGATTTAAACTCTGGAGTATAGCCTTGGCTAGAGGATAAGTATTTCAGTTTGATCCATATGGTGGAGCTTCACAGGAGACTAATCAAAACCTAGGATTAGGTGAAAGGGTTGTAACAAGCTTGTTGAAAGTTGTTCGTGCTTGGAAAATGTACCAACTGGCAACAGACTCTACTATCAGTCAAATTGACTTCAGATCAGAGATTGTATTATCTCTATTGAAAACTGATGAAGAACGTGAACTGGAGGTAAACTCACCAGCTCTTGAGAAAAAATATGAACCTTGGACGTGCCAGGAGTTGTGAGGGAGGACAAAATTGACCAGATTATAATAAGGAATGAAGAAAATGCAAGGAGGAGATGGATTTGCAAAAGCCAGACGATGTACATATGCAAGAAATGCCAGGTTCACCTTCACACAGAGTGTTTTTCAAAATTTCATCTGTGATGCCATCAACTTTGGTCAGTTTTTTTATATAAATAAATAAATAAATATAATAAACAATGTTGTACATTTTGAGCAAATAAAACCATGTATTTGAATCGTTTTTTTTACCGGGAAACTTCCAACGTTGCCCCAAAGAAACATTATGTGTGTGTGTGTGGGGGGGGGGGGGGGGCAAATGACCATACATAATGATAGTTTTTAATATTTATAATCTTATTTATTTTATTTTAAAAAGAAGTTAAAGAAAAAATCCCAAATTTTTTGATTATTTTTATTGTTGGGAAGAGATGGGTTAATCACAGAGAAATTGTCATTTCTGTTCCTATTCTATAATTCGGATTTGAACCTGGGATATTTCTTCTATAGCAGAAGAATGCGTTATCAAATACACCATGTTTATTATTTATTTATATAAGCAGTGTGTGCAAAGTCTAGAAAAAGCTATCACTTTTTATACGAATTCTCAATTTTCTAGGAGATGAATTAAATTGGAAAAACGAATCGGGAAATGAAGGCAATACTTTCACATATATCATACAAAGATATATATATATATAATATATGTAAAAGTAAAAAATATATTAACATAATAATACTTTGTTTAATTATTTATTTAATATTATTTTATATTTGTACAAAAATTAAAGCTGAGACAAATAATTGACTATTGAAGAAAAATTTAATCTTATGGCATATTCCAATGGAGTTTCGTTAGAATTATTTTTTAATGTTTTATCGGCCCCCCTTTCAATTAAAAGTTTAACAAGATCCAAATTATTTGCCATGACTGCCCAATGAAGGGGTGTATTCATGCTTTCACCTTGATTATTAATATTAGCCCCCTTGTCTAATAATAAATTGACAACCGAGATATGACCATTCTGACTTGCCCACATTAAAGGAGTAGAATTGTTAGAAGCGAGTGAATCTACTTCTGCTCCTTTTGAGAGTAAATGTTGCACAATATTTAAATGACCATTTTGAGATGCATAATGCAAAGGTCGACGCTTATAATAACCATCATCTTGTTTTTCCAAGTTAGAGGAATCTTGGGCAAGGTAATATTTAATTCCAGACAGGGATCCTTTCTTTGTAGCATCCCATACATTATCAGTATTATCTTTATCTAAGGGTAAATGATTTATTTGTCCTTCCAATTCATTCAACTAAAAATAAATTCAAATTATATGTTAAAATAATCAATCAATCAAATGTCAGGATTATTGAGAATAAAATTATTTCCATAATAATAATTCCAACGTTTCGATGTTATTTTCTGAAATAATCTTTAGAAAATGAACATTTGACATTTCTGTTTCTACCCTGAGGGCGTCAAAGCTTCAAGGGCGCACAAAAAATAAAGAAATTAATTAAAGAAAAAGAAAATAAGCGTCTGCTACTCTTTTATTTATTAAAAGGGCAGGCATGGAGTGGGCCAAGCCAAGTTCTCAGCAATGTCTTCATCATCCTGTGAAAATTCCAATATTGTATCTCTAAAGGCTTATACTTGGCAAAGTATGAATAGCTAAGGATAAATAATTAACTGGCGTGAAACTTGGCATCCTTTTAGAGAATTTGGCTTATTTTATTCAAATTTATGTTTTTTGTGAAATAGAGATTGTGGTGTTGGTGCAAGGTGAAACATCTTTAATAAAGATAAAAGTAAATAAATATTATATGCAATATTCATTTACTATGAGTTAAGAATTCTAGGTCACTTGTTATAATTCTGTACTTTCCTGAAGATGAGCTCACAGTTCGAAAAAATATATATATTGAAAAAATTTACTTCTTTTATTTTTTTCATTTTAATGTGAAACAAGTGACCTAGAAATCTTAACTCATAGTAAATGAATATTGCATATAATATTTATTTACTTTTATCTTTATTTTTTGTGAAATGTTGTTTTACTCTAACTATTAATGACGCCAACTAGACAAGAAACAGACCTCTTTAACTTCATTTCCTTGAGAAAATGATAATA
This sequence comes from Forficula auricularia, assembly GCA_024734495.1. NCBI lineage: Eukaryota > Metazoa > Arthropoda > Insecta > Dermaptera > Forficulidae > Forficula > Forficula auricularia. Next base: position 6,295,765 of record JALMQS010000093.1, on the reverse strand, counting down.
AATCAATCGAAACGTTGACATTATTCTTGAAATGTACATTTCTTTGATTTGATCAAAATTCAGGTAAATTTTAAAATTATTAAAAAAAATAAATAAATAAATAATAATGAAATAAATAACTACTTACATTTTGGTTTAATTTCGAAATTTCATTCTCAATTGCTTTAATATTAATTTTCAGATAATTATTATTATCAATCATCTATAAATAGACAAATAAATTAATTAAACAAATAATTAAATACAAATTATTTCTAATAATTAAATCAACTTACATTTGTATTAAATATTTCAACTTTTTCTTCTAATAATTTATTTGAATTATTATTATCAATTATCTGAATGAACAAATAAATAAATTAATAAATAAATTAAAATAATAAAAAATAAATATATTACTCACAATTTTTTCAATTTTTTCTTCTAGTGATTTAATTGAGTTATTATTATCATTCGTCTGAATAAATAAATCAAGAAATAATTAAATAAAAAGTATAGAATAAATAAAAATTAAACTTAAACTTAAAAATAAATTATATATTATATAAATACATTACATCTGTTTTCAAGGTTTTCAAGAGCCTCAAAAAACACCACAATTTATAATTAAAAAATAAACTTACACTTTTTAACATTTGATCAAATTTCTCTTCCATCATCGATTTCATTTCATTTCTGAGTTGATTATTTTCCTGAATTATCTAAAAATAAATAAATATTAAGAATTGGGGATAATGCCTCACTCATCCCTATAATGGGATAATAATCTTAAAAAATACTAATTCTCAGTAATCCTGACTCAGCTAAAGACATAAGTAATAAAAACTTGAAGCTCAATTTAAGAATCAGTTTGAGAGTCTATAGCCATCTTTTGGTTCTAATCGAAATTACGGCATGTAAATATATGTTTAGAGGAAGTTGAGAAAATTGTTAATCTTTAATTGATCCAATGGTTAAATTGAGCAGCGTGGTAGGCTAAGGGTTAAAATATCAGAGATCTTATAAATTTGAAAAGGAGAGGAATTCAGCCAGTAGGGAAGCCTCTGTCGAAGAAAACGTTTCGCCTTTCATTAGATAAGGACATCTTCAGTTTTTTTACAATTATATTGATACAAGAAAAAGTTGCACCAAAAAGATACAACCTGTGGACCCTTGTATCGTGAAAATAAGAGATTTAGGGATTGGGTCGGAGTTGAAGGTATCTGTGGAGGCTGGTCTTGAAAGATTGAAGATTATATCTAGCTGGGAAAGAGTTCCAGTCTCTAGAAATCATAGGGATCAACGAATTGGCGAATGCGTTTGTTCGGTTAGTATCCAATTTAAGCGCGCAGGGGTGTTGAATCTTAGAAAATCGTATATTTCGCGCAAACGAAGCTTTTAGTTAGTGATTTTATCTCGCTAGAACAAACGCGGAACAAAGGGAAGGGCGGAGACAGTTCTAGGATGGTCTTGGGGGTCGAGAGTGTCAGTCAATGCTGGATCTCCAGTTAGTCTGATAGCTCGCATTTGAATTGAATCCAAGGTAGCAAGGGAATGCTTGGAAGTTCTAATGAAGATGGCTTTATCTAATTTAAGCCGAAACGTTTTCTTTAATTGGAAGTTTTATTCGACAGAGGCTTCCCTACTGGCTGAATTCCTCTCATTTTTAAATTTATACATTGTGGACAGCAATCTCTCGCTTCATCTATATAAGAGATCTTGTTTTTATTTCACGCTTTATATTAGCTTTATCTGTATGTATGTATGTGTGTATCAATGTGACTTTTGTTCTGTTAAATTCCGCAAACTTTTCTCTATAAAAATAATTAAGACTAAAAAGTAAAAAAATAAATTATATTTAAAAAGAAAAACTAAAAAGCACGCTTCTAAAAATAAACAAAATAATGTAATACTTAATCAAAAAGCGTGGGGCACTTTTACGAAATTAATTAAAAGTTTCTGAGCCCCACACTTTTTGATTAAGGAGGTTCTTTCGCGACAATCCATACAAAAAATGTTAGCCTCATCACCACTCTATAAATATGGACGGTGTTAAAATTTTAGGTTATGTTTTTTTAACGTGACTGTATATTTTAAGCTACCACTTTCTATTTATGAATGGATCATATCCAAGGGATTGATATTTTATCCCCTCCACTAATAATAATCGCACAAATGTTTTTTTTTTTTTTTTTTATCAAAACTACGTGGTAAATAATTTCATTTTTTTTTTTAAGTTACTCCGAATATATTATTCTAACAAATATTAGTTTTTGATCAAGATGGTGAAATTACGTCAATGAGAAAAAATAAAATAATGATCATTTTCCCACCCTTTCCCTATCTACCCTATGTAAAAAATGTAATTTTTAATTGCAATTATTTCATGTTTGGTGTGGTAAATAGTCTTCAAATTTTAACAGTGTGTTTATTATGCTTTTAATGACTTATATTCCAAGTTTCGAAGACTTCTTGAATTTTTGCATTTGTGAAAGAACTACCTTAAGAATTATATTATTTTGTTTGTTTTTAGAAGGGTGTGTTTTTTTTAAATTTAATTTATTATGTATAGAGAATTAATGGAATCTTATATTTTATTTAGTCTTCCGATAACATTTCGGATCCTCAACAGCACCCTTCTACTAGTTAAGAAATATTTAATATTCATCATCATATTTACAACTTTCCAAGCTAGCAAAAATTATACATACATTCCAATTGAATTGGGGACATTTGTTTAAAGAATAAATATTTGTTAACTAGCCTCTGTCCTGAAGAAGGATACCGTTGAGAATCCGAAAACTCAGCAGAATGCTAAATAAAATAAATTACAAGTATATATTTAACCGCTGGTTTATTTATCATCTACAAATAGCGTTAGAAGATACTCATGGACGGAATTACTAAAAGAGTATACGTTGTGATATGCCTTGTCGACATGTTTTATGGTCAACGCAAAAGCATTAGGCTTGCGTAATTGCTGAATTTGCAGAGCTTGACCTGATTATAATTATATTTAAGCGAGGAGTCTCGGATGATCGGGAGTTGACATACAATCGTAAGGCCTGTCACACACCTTGCCGCCCTCCCAGTGTAACTATTCGCAATAAACCCATTGTTATAAATATATCTTAAGTCTATTATTTACTCAGTAACTCTTAAACAATAAAACATACTAAATATATTATAACAATTTGGCGCCCGAACACAATATATTATAACATATAGTCCTTTTATTTTGAGGTGATCCAGTCCAATTTTTCCCATTATGAATAGTAAAAAAGAAAATTAAAAGGTTCTTTATTTATTAAATATTTAATATAATAAAGAATACATGCAATTATTAAATTAAAAGGGCTTGATATAGCGAGCGAGATGAAATATATTAAAACCAGCTGCGAGGCCCGCCTTAGGCGGCCCTGTTGTTAGCCGAGGGGCTATGCCCCCTGGACCCTCTCCATATTAAATCATAATTAATCTGTTCTGCCGTTTTTACGTGAATCGAGAGCAACTTTTGCGCGGAACCCACGGAAACATACAGGAATTTTGTCGGGGGTGTTTTCGTTCATAACATTGCTTGAAACGTGTGCAACCAAAATTTGGCGTGATTTGGACCAATCTAGAGACAAAACCTTAATTTTATATTCATAGATATATTATGGCGAGGCCCGCCTTCGCCTTAGCTTGTTTGGTTCCAGCTGATGTTTACAAATTAGTTTGTTTCTATTTCCGCTAGGAGCGCTAGTGATTGTCTTTAATTTAAAATTATTATATTTAATGAACAAAAACAAAAGATATTTAAATTAACTTTAAATATCTTTTTCGAGTTAAAAAATTCCGCATAATCCAAGGGTATTTTTTTTTCTATAATTAGTTATGAAATTTTCAAAATATAGACGAACAACCTAATTGGTTTAGAAGTATAGATTTAATACTCAAATAAATCTATTTATCTAAATTGAAAGTAAATTTTAACATGGTTTAATGTTAAAAATAAATACAAAAATACTTACATTTCTGTTAATAAATTCCATTTTTTCATTGATTAAATTTAAAATATCCTCCTTATTTTGTTCTTTCACTTGCATTTTCTTCAAATAAATAAAAATTGATTAAGAATTAATAATGAAATATTATTATTATAATAAATAATAAAACATACTTGTAAACATTTGAATAATACGTCATTTCTCGCTTTCATTATTGCAGAATCTCTTTCTGCAAACAACTTTCCTTTGTAATATTTAAGTAAAGTTGCTTCGAAATTTGAATTCATTTTTAATTAATAGAGATAAAAAAAGACTAAAATTTATAATATAAAATGTAAGAATATGTCGTTGAAGGATTAATGAAATTCAGAAAATTTTATATATAATAATATACTTTATATAGTTAGTTGATTGTCAAAACGAACAGTTTCGCTTAATTCCAAATACCAACTTAAAGAATACGAAATAACTAAAAAAAAATATTTTAAAAATAAAATTTGAAATTTGGAGGCACATCACCAAAAAGAATTTATACAAATTTCTTTCTGCTAAATTAAATACTAAATATTAGATAAATAATATGGATTTAGATCTTTGTTTTTAACATTCGTAACACTGAATACTATACCCAGCCAAAGTAAAAACTTTTTCAATTTAAATAAAATAAAATCTGTCAATTCGCTCTATTTAACTTTACACGCGGGGGTCGGGTTAGGCTAGGGGGTAGCGTGTCAGCCTGCTAACCAAGTGGACCCGGGTTAGAATTCGACTCGAGGCATCCGGCTAAAATCTGAACCCCGGGTAGAGACAAATTTATAAAAATATATAATAAATAGTATCGTAAATTGGCTTATGGCTAGAAAGACCGAAAAGCCCAAAAAAAATAATGTTAACACGCATTAATCATTTAAATAATAATTTTTAACAAAGTAGGCTGGAGAGAGCGTATCGCAAGATCTGAGAAGGTTTTGATGAAATAAAAAAAAAGTTGTTTTATTTCCCTTTCCCTCAATATTATAAGCCAAGAATGAACCTCGAGTCAAAGAATATACGAAATGTGAAACTTTGAGAAAATAATTTCAAAGCATCATTTATCTCCAAGTCTGATGACTACGATAGCTCAAAAATAGAAAATGGTCTTAGAAAGTTTGTTTGCTCTGAAATTGTTTGTAGTAATTCTATTATAAAAAACAAACAAAATTTTCAGCCGTCTTGGTTTCAGGAATTTCAGTTGAAATCATATCTTATTATATTAAACGAGCAATTTTTGTATATATATATAGAATCGGTTTCTCGAAAACGGCTATAACGATGTGAATGAAATTCACGGGTTAGGGGGTTTTTGGGTTGACATTTCGATCTGTCCTGGTCTCATCTTCGGCTAAGTTGTTTTTGATGGGTTTTATGTTAATTGAAATAATTATTCACAGGTGGTTGTTTGAATACAAATGTATAATTACATTTTTTTCAATTTTCTTTTAATATAATTAATTGATTTTTTTATTTTAAATACCACTAATAGATCATTACAAATATTATTATATATTAGCATTTGCCAATTTAATTAATTAAAGGTATTTTTCTATAAAATTATTTATTAGAATATCAATTTCATTCTCTTAAAAAATCCGACAATTCGAAGGATTGTGTGCCACCTTCTTCAGGATTTAAAAGGGTCAACGAAAGAACCTCCGTGTATATTAATATTATATTTAATTGCAATTAGATTCAAAACTTTGTGGTCAGTGATACACGTCTTGATGATGGCCATAGCGGGTGTAAATGTTAGTAAAAATATAAATTAAGTTTGATTTCAATTTTATTTTATTTTGGCTGCGATTAAAAATCGACCTTTTTATCTGAATTGAAAATTAAAAATAATATTAATATATCGCTTTTAACTGAATCAAAAAATTACCGAGCATCGCTTGATGTTCCAGGTACTGATATAAATGAACCCCATATATATTTTTTATTTTTATGAACATGAATTTAGGTCATTTATCAAAGATTTTAATATCGGAGAACGTGTTTACACCTTGAATGGACTTGCTTCCCTTGAAGTCTAGCACTTAAAGCTTGGATAATGCAAACAGATTCTCGGATAACAACTCCCTTTGCTAAGGAGGGTATTTTACGGGACCAGGAAGCCTTAGTTAAAAACTACCCTCGAAAGCACTTCGCATCCGAAGACTTCAAAATAAATAAAGTTAAATGAATTGATTTGACCGCAGGTTCGAATAATGTACTAGTAATCAAAACTACTTTGAAAAATTGGAAATGTTCTGGAAAATATTTTTATTTTCAAGATTCAAATTAATGATAATTTGTTTTTAATAATAATTAAAAACAGAATTGGCTAAATAACTTAAATTAAACCTTTTTGATAAGAAAATTGTAGTATTAACTTATTAAAAATTAAAATATATATCTCAGAGATGGAAGACTCCTTTTTATTTTATTTTTAAAAATGGCGGAGGAAGCAGTATAAAAACTCAAATTTAATATTTTAACTAAATATAACAGCTTTTTATTTTATTTTAAAAATCAGCAGTGGAAAAAATATCAAATGAACATGTTAAAATAACATTATGTTTTATAAAATAAATACAGTTTCTTATGATCAATATATTAATTGCAACATAGAAAAATTCAATATGTTAATTGATAATTATATCAATTAAGTAATACAATTCTGAATTAAAGAGTGAATTAATTTTCAATATAATAGAAAAATATTCTAATATTTAAACATTAATATATAAATAGTTTTACAAATAATTATTAAAACTACTTAGCTTGTTTTTCAAAACGATTGTTCCAAAAGAAATTATTTTTCAACAATAGAACGCCTTCAATGTTGCCTTTTTCTTAAAGAAAATGTATTGGTCCTCGTTCCAAACTAAAATCTTGCACTAGTTGGAAGCAGACAATGTGAGAAATCCTTTTCTCTGAGTTCCTTTGAACCCGTCAATTCAGGTTGATAATTACCACGTAATTAATCAAACAGGATATTTTAAGATAACGGTTTAACACCACAACGGATGAAAAACGCAACTGAACTAGCCACTGTATATGGGCTGAGTCAAAATGGCCCCGCAGGCAATAAGGATCTCTCTCGCTTAAAAGCCGAGAGCAGACTCCTGAGTCCGCTTCTTAGCTAAGAGACAAAACGCAACAGAACTAGCCACTGTATATGGGCTAGTTAAATGGCCACGCAGGCAATAAGGATCTCTCTCGCTTAAAAGCCGAGAACAGCACCCTGAGTCCGTCTTAGCTAACAGGCAAAACGCAACTGAACTCACCCCGATTCACTCGAAGTGAAGGGGCCACCGACGGTCACATGATCAAAACGAGCATTCTGATTGGTGAACGTCATGTGTTTTTTATGACTGTATTTTGTTTTCTAGAAAGGCTGGCTTTAAAGGCGACTAGAATTCGTATATTTCTCTAAATAAATTCCTCTGGAACTACAAAGTAATGAATAATAGCGAATATAATTAATTTTTCGTTTGAAAAGATATCGGTTTTGTTTTGAAATTGAATCTTTTTCTAGAATATTTTAAATAAGAATTTTAAAATATCCTTTACAACAGGAGAATGAAATAAAATTTCTATAATATTTTTAATAAAGTGAAAACTTAAAACTAATGAATTAATTTTAATTAAAGTAATTAACACTAAAAAAAAGGCTGAAAACTCTCAAGTTTGAACAGGCATTTTTCGTAAATAAAAATAGGAAGACGAATCGGGAGTGGAAGGAAATACTTTCACATATAAATAAAATAAATAAATAAATTAAGACAATATTACTTTGTTTAATTATTTATTTTTACAAAAATTAAAGGTGAGATAAATAATTGACGATTGAAGAAAAATTTAACCTTTTAGCAAATTCCAGTGGAGTTTCATTTTTATTATTTTTTAATGTTTTATCAGCCCCCCTTTCAATTAAAACTTTAACAAGATCCAAATTATTTGCCTGAACTGCATAATGAAGGGGAGTAAACATGTATTTATTTTGAATATTTATATTAGCCCCCTTGTCTAATAATAAATTGCTTATCGAAAGATGACCCTTCCAACATGCCACAATTAAAGGAGTAGAATTACAAGAATTGAGTGAATCTACTTCTGCTCCTTTTGATATTAAATATTTAACAATATGTAAATGACCATGGAGAGAGGCATAATGCAAAGGACGACCTTCATCTAGTTTCTCCAAGTTAGAGGGGTCTCGGGCAAGGAAGTATTTGACCCCTAATAGGGATCCTTTCTTTGTAGCATCCCATACATTATCAGTATTATCTTTATCTAAAGGTAAATCATTTATTTGTTTTTCCAATTCAGTCCACTAAAAATAGATGAATAAATAAATTTAAATTATAATTGTATATAAAATAATAATCAATAAAATCTAAGGATTGAAAATAAAATTATTTCCATAATAATAATTCCAACGTTTTGATGTTTTTTCTGAAATAATCTTTAGAAAATGAACTTTTGACGATTCGGTTCCAACCCTTGGAATGGAGCAAGAAATAAGGGCCTAGAGTAAATTTTAATTAAAAAAAAAAAAATCATTCGAATAGAGAACCTCCTCCTTTTTTGAAGTCGGCTAAAAAAGAAACTAAGCGTCTGCCTATATTGTGAAATGTTGTTTTACTCTTTTAACTATTAATGACGTCAACTAGACCAAAACAGACCCTTTTATACCTTCATTTCATTGAGAAAATTATAATAAATCAATCAAAAAGTTGAAATTATTCTTGAAATTTTTTTGATTTGATCAAAATTCAGGTAAATTTTGAAAATAATTAAAAAATTAAATAAAGTTTTTTATATAAATAAATAAATGTACTTACATTCTGGTTCAATTTCGAAATTTCATTCTCCATTGCTTTAATATTAATTTTCAGATCATTATTATTATCAATCATCTATAAATAGACAAATAAATTAATTAAATAAACAAATAATACTTAAATACAAATTATTTCTCATAATTAAATCAATTATATTTGTATTAAATATTTCAACTTTTTCTTCTAATGATTTATTTGAATTATTATTATCAATTATCTGAATGAACAAATAAATAAATTAATAAATAAATAAAAATAATAATAATAAATAAATATATTACTCACACTTTTTTCAACTTTTTCTTCCAGTGATTTAATTGAATTTTTATTATCAATAATCTGAAAGAGCAAATAAATTTATGAATAAATAAATAAAAATAATAAATAAATATAATACTCACACTTTGTTTAACTTTTTCTTCTAATGATTTAATTGAATTATTATTATCATTAGTCTGAATAAATAAATAAATAAATAATTAAATAAAAAGTAAAGAATAAATTAATAATTCATTTTAATAAATAAACTTACACTTTTCAACATTGATTTCATTTCATTTCTGAGTAACTTATTTTCCTCGATTATCTAAATAAATAAATAAATAAATAAACATTAAGAATGATCTTTTACATTGGGGATCATGTGTGTGTGTGTGTGGGGGGGGGGGGGGTACTCTCCCTCTTAATCCTCTAAAATGCGATAATAATATTATAAAATACTCATTATTAGAGACCAGATTCCTATGCAATTGCATATTTTGTTTCACGCCATATACGACCCAGGAGATCAATTATCTATCCGAATTATGCATCTAGAGTATACTGTGGGTTAAATTTTATATTGCATATTTGAGTAATATTGCATTAAATTGCATATTTGAAAGATGTTGCATAAAATTGCATATTTCACGCCAAATTCAGATGTTTTAAAAGTAACTTTTCGGAGAAAAAATGACAAATAAAAGAAGAATTAAAACAAAAATAGGCCTCAACAAGAGTGTAGTGTTGGACTACGAAGTAGCAAGATGGGTTATAAAGGATGTAAAACATAGCTAAAAAACAACAATCCACTTATTTTTCTTATTATTCAGTTGTACTTTGACTTGCCTAGATACTTTATTTACTCTACAAGAAAATGCCGAAAAGTTTGCAATCTTTTTCTTTCAAAATAAAAGTCGGGGTTTTAAGTTCCTTTAAATTCGCCCCCCTATTTTTTAATGACCTTCGGGAACTAGAACTATAGCCCATTTTGGCCATTGATGCGTGTTCCTGTATGAGTGTGTGTGTGCGCGGAAGTGTGTGTAAATTAGTGTAGGGATCAGATTATAGCCGGTCAAATTTTGCATTATTTCTTTATTAGTTCATTATTTGTAAGTCAATAGCAAGAAATGGTTAATATAAATAAGCTGACGTGTTCTGATGTGCCCATCCATTTGACTACCATACAACCTGGCCCTTTACTTGTATTTAATATTTAATAAAATTATTTACAATCTTGTAGGGGAGTGGGTTAGTTTATGCATTTTTAAATTACTGGGGTCCCACTGATTATGTATATTAGTTGAGTTTGCAAAAATGGCTAAGAATTCTAATTTTTTAACCCCCCCCCCCCCTTTAATTTTGGGACGATATGCACCAAAATCTAATCAGCTCTTAATCTCTATGGACCAAAACTACGTGTGAAATTTGGTTTCGATATTCCCACAAGTTTTTGAGCTAGCTCGTCCACAAAGATTTTGTAACGCACAGAGTAACTAACAAACATTTTGACAAAACAATTATTATCTCGAAAAATATAATTTTTTCGATGTTCACTTATTAGGGCATTTTTGTAGAGCCATGGTTTCGCTCAATTTTTTCAATCAAAATAGTTTCATCCGTTTTTGAGATATTTCGAAAATAAGAAGGAAAAAAACACTTTTTTGAATGCACGATTAGAATACTTGACCATGACCATACTAATACGACTATAATTTCTTTGAGTTTAAAGATTTTTTTAATTTATTAAATGTTATGATAATTTTGTGAAATTTTTTAGACAATAAATGTACATATTTGACACGAGGTGTCTGTAGATTGTTTTATCATTTCATTCCTTTAATAGCATTTCTTCAAATATATAGTATTTTTGTCTTCAATTTTAATATTTTTAACTGCATATTTTGGCAGTTTTTACTACATAAAAATCCGGTCTCTACTCATTTCAATTAATTATCCTGACTCTGTTAAAGAAATGTAATAAAAAAATAAAATAAATTCAAGGGAATCGCGAAATTTTTAAATAATTATATTTTAGTAGATTATCTGATAGTTGATTCTACATATCGAGAACTATTTAATTATTTTTGAAAAAAATGAATGAGCACTGGACAGGATTCGAACCTGTGATCTTCCCTTCTTTGATCGAGGAATGCGTTTAACCAACACGCCACAAAAATGAAATTCCATCTAAGGGCCAGTTGTATGTCGGTTGGTAAAGTCTTTGTAAACGTTGACAAAGGGTAAAACCTTAAAATTCACCTTGTGCCCCGCCTGATGGCCAATCAGATGACACGCACTTTCATCTGATTAGCCATCCCACCAGGCACAAGGTGAATTTTAAGGTTTTACCCTTTGTCAACGTTTACAAAGACTTTACCAACCGATAAATTGATAATTTTTCTCATTAATATATCTTTTTTTTTTTTTTTTTTTTTTAATGCAATCGAATGCAAGAAGGGGTGCACCAGTAAAGATGTAGCCCCTATGGATCTCGAAAGACCCTTGCATTACCGAAGAGAAGGGAAAGTTGATTAAGTGAGAGGGTGTAGACGTAGGTGTCTATGCACCCTGGTTTTGAAGGTTTGAAGATCATAGGTGCTGGGAAAGACAGAGGCTGGGAGAGAGTTCCAGTTCCTTGAAGTCATGGGGATATATGTGTTCGCGAATGAAGTGGTCCGGCACTTTTCCAATTTGACCGCAAAAGAGTGTTGGGAGTCGGCAAAACGTGTGCTGCGTGCAAAGCATGCTTTGGGGGAATTATTGATTTTATCTCATCAGAGCACCTGCCGTGATAGTATCTATAGAAAAGGGAAAGGGCAGAGACATCTCTTCGATGAGCCAGCGAGTCGAGGAGTCGGTGAGGGTAGAATCGTCAATTAGCCTGACGGCTCGTTTCTGAATTGCATCAAGGGTAGCAAGAGAATATTTTGAGGCTCCTCTCCACAGATGAGAGCCGTATTCGAGACAGGGGCGGATTTGGGCCTTGTAGATGGTGAGAAGTTGTGGGGGTTTGTAAAATCGCTTGGACCTGAATAAGAAGCCAATCTTCCTTGCTGCAGATTTCGCCACAGAGGAGATGTGTTCATTCCAAGACAGGTCAGATGCGACAGAGACGCCCAACATGGATAGGCTGTCACACATTTTCAGGGTATTCGAATCGAAGTGAATATCAGGGAAATCTCTATTTTCGCGCCTAGAAATTAGACAACATTGAGTTTTATTTGAATTAAAGTTAACTAAATTTTGAGAGCCCCATTTATTCAGTTTGTCTAGGTCGAGAGTAATTGAGGAGGCAATATTGATTCGGGAGAGAGGGTTTGCCGTGTAGAGTGCTATCGTCGGCGTAACAATGAGTGGGGTATCGATATCGAAGAATAATTGACATATTAACGAGAATTGTTTTGATAGCGCATTTTGAAAAAAGATAACTGGGTTGAAGCTATTGGAGTCTGCGGAGTCTTAAGTCTGGACCAAGAGAGAAAAAGATGTGATCCATTTAGCTACAATCCAACGTCATTTTGCGTATAGCCCGCATGACACTCCAATGGATGGATCACCAAATGAATTTGAAATCTAAGATGTTATATATTCAATCTCCCAGTCCAGAGCGGCCGATCTATTAGCATGTATGTTAGATGCTTGCCATTTCTCTCTTGGTCCAGACTTAAGACTCCGCAGACTCCAATAGCTTCAACCGCAGTAGTCTCGCGATATATATCTTTTTCAAGTACATTTGATTCGCGATTGAATCAAATGAAGGAAACATACCATTTACCAACCGACATACAACTGACCCTAAGAGCTTACTCGACAGGATGAGCCTTTGTTGCGTGTTGGTTAAACCCGAGGGGTGAACCGCGACCTAATATGTTGTACACCTACTTCCACTTGTACTTCCAAATATTTCCAAAGAGGTGTACACCTACTTCCAATCGCGGATCACCCCTCAGTTAAACCCATTCCTCGATCAGGAAACAAATTATTCAAAATTCATAGGCGAAATATTTATGTTTATTATTTGAATCAAACAGAGGAAAACCTCATTGATTTCTTTATATGAATAAAACATACCTAAATCATTAAATACTTACATTTTTATTAATAAATTCAATTTTCTCATTGACGAGATTCAAAATTTCTTCCTTAGTTTCTTGTTTGACTAGTACTCTCTTCAAATAAATAAATAATTGAATTAGAATTAATAAATAAATAATTATTTATTGCATTTATAATAATTAATAATAATAAAATACCTGCAACCACTTGGTTAATACGTCATTTTTCGCTTTGACTATTGCGCATTCTCTTTCTGCAAACAATTTTCCTTTAAAATATTTAAGAAGAGTTGCTTCGAAATTTGAATTCATTTTTAATTGATAGAGTTTGACAAAAAACACTAAAGATTTTATTAATTTGAAAAGAATTCTTTAAAGGATTATAGAAATTTTGAAAATATTCTTATCTAATGAATTGAAGTGTAAAGAAAAGGGGATTCTCAATTCAAAACAGTGACGTCATTTGATTTCTATTACCAACTTAAAGAATATGAAATAACTATGAAATAAAGCAATTTCAACCGCCAAAGTTAAATAATGTATTCAATAATTTTTTATGTTAATTCTACACTTATAAAATTACTTTATTAATTTTTGAAAAGGAAAAAATGAATTGACCACCCGACAGGATTCGAACCCGTGTCTCTCTCTCTTTTTTTTTCTTTTTAAATGTTTAATGTTTTAAATGTTTATTAGCCAAAAAGATTTACATATATTTTTTACAATAATGTCCCTAACACTCAGGGATATGGAATATTATTTTTAAGTTTAATCTACATTACATACAATGTATTCGTAGTTATTAATTAATATATTTATTTACTTATTTACATACATTTTCGGTTTTTTTCACTTCTTAGATTAAGGGATAGGGAATAACATTTTTTTTTGTTTTACAAGGAAATGGCTTTAGGAAAAAAACTTTGTTTTTATTATTTCTTTTGGAAATTATTTACAAAAGGGATGAGAGAGAAGGAATTTATACCATAGTATGTACAATGGCGCGGTCTAGTTTGACCTTTTTACTTTACCATACAGGGTATGGTCAAGTATTGTAATCGTGCATGAAAAAAGTGGTTTTTTTCCTTTTTTTTTCAAAATATCTCAAAAACAGCTGAAACTATTTTGATTAAAAAAATTGAGCAAAACCATGGAATTTCGCTCTACAAAAAAGCTCTTATAAGTGAACATGGAAAAAATTATATTTTTCGAGATAATAATTGTTTTGTAAAAACATATGTTAGTCTGTGCGTTACCAAATTTTTGTGGACGAGCTAGCTCAAAAACTAGTTTGAATATCGAAACAAATTTCACACGTAGTTTTGGTTCATTGAGATTAAGAGCTGATTAGATTTTGGTGCATATAGACCCAAAATTAAAGGGGGGGGGGGGTTAAAAATTAAAAACCTAGGCCATTTGAGCAAACTCAACCAAATTTTGTATACATAATCAGTGCGACCCCAGAAGTCTAAAAATGCATAAACTAACCATCCAAAATTTGTGGGGGGAGGCGGATGTAAGGTCAAAAAATGAAAATACCGGCTCTTGTACCAAACTCAACCAAATTTTGTATACATAATCAATGGGCATACAGTAATCTAAAAATGAAAAAACTCCCCCCCCCTTACATGATTATAAATAATTTTATTAAATATTAAATATAAGTGATAGGCCAGGTTGTATGGTAAAGTCAAGTGGATGGCCACATCAGAAGACGCCAGCTTTTTTACTTTACCATAGAGGGTATGGTCAAGTATTGTAATTGTGGATGAAAAAAGTGTTTTTTTTGCTTCATTTTTTTTATCATACTCATTCACTCCAATTATTTCATTTAAATAAAAATAAATAAGCTGACGTGTTCTGATGTGGCCATCCACTTGACTTTACCATACAACCTGGCCCCCTCACTTATATTTAATAAAAGTATTTATAATCATGTAGGGTAGGGGGTTAGTTTTTGCATTTTTAGACTACTAGGGGCCCACTGATTATGTATATAAAATCTGGTTGAGTTTGGTACAAAAGCCTAGATGTTTCATTTTTTGACCCTACACCTCCCTCCTCCCCCAATATGGGCGGTTAGTTTTTGCATTTTTAGAATTCTGGGGTTTCACTGATTATGTATACAAAATTTGGTTGAGTTTGGTAAATGGCCATGATTTTCAATTTTTGACCCCCCCCCCCCCCCTCCCACCCACCTTAATTTTGGGTCGATATGCAACAAAATCTAATCAGCTCTTAATCTCAATGGACCAAAACTACGTGTGAAATTTGGTCTCGATATTCCAACTAGTTTTTGAGCTAGCTCGTCCACAAAAATTTGGTAACGCACAGACTAACAGACGTTTTTATAAAACAATTATATAGGTATTTGACGTTTCTGATTATTATTGGTAACCATTAATGAAGACATTAGTAATCGACTTAAAATCTAAAATAACGATCGATTCTTCTCAACATACTTTGAGGAATAACCTTATTGCATTCCATTTTTGATGTTTTGACTATTAATGGAAACCTCTACTGAAAATGTAGAAGAATCGACTTGAAAATCAAAAAAGAACTAAATTCTTTTTTAAGTAAACAACTCAAGCTTGAAGTTAACATCAAAAATGGAATGCAATAAGGTTATTCCTCTAGTATTAGATAAGAATCGATCGTTATTTTAGATTTTAAGTCGATTACTCCATGTCTTCAGCAATGGTTACCAATAATAATCGAAACGTCAAATACCTAATGTAGAATTGTTATTCCTCAAGTATTAGATGAGAATCAATCGCTATTTTTGATTTTAAGTCGATTCCTCTATGTCTTCAGCAATGGTTACTAATAAAACCGAAACGTCAAAAATCCAATATAGAATGATTATTCCTCAAGAATTAGATGAGAATCAATCGCTATTTTTTATTTTAAGTCGATTCCTCCATGTCTTCAGCAATGGTTACTAATAAAAACCGAAACGTCAAAAATCCAATATAGAATGATTATTCCTCAAGTACTAGATGAGAATCAATCGCTATTTTTGGTTTAAAGTCGATTTCTCTATGTCTTCAGCAATGGTTACTAATAAAAACCGAAACGTCAAAAATCCAATATAGAATGTATATTCCTCAAGTACTAGATGAGAATCAATCGCTATTTTTGGTTTAAATTCGATTTCTCTATGTATTCAGCAAAGGTAACGGATAAGAAAACAACGCAGTTGCTATGGTTACTCATAAAAATTCCTCCCAAATTTTTAGCATTTCACAGAGAGAAGCCTATCCATTCTTACTTCAAGCAAGGCTAAATGAGCTATATTAAAACTTTCAAATGAATAAATTTTAAAGAATTTAAAAAATTAAAAAAAGTACCATCTTACTCTAGAGTAAAGTACTTTAAAATATAATTTTACCTAAAAACTTTATTTAACCTTTTTTGTGGTCCCCAAGGTACTTAATTAGGATATTAAATTTCATCAAAATTGGTTAAGTCATTTTCAAGATATTTAGAAAAAACTAAAAAGTACTGAAATAAAGTACTAATGTTTGTGGGCCGATATGTACCAAAAACTAATCAGCGCTTCATTTTGTTAAACTAATGGTAGGTTTTCAATTTCATTTCAATCGGTGCAACGGTGTGGAAAAATCGTGGGCCAAAAAAGCGATAACAGACATCCATCCATCCATCCATACATACATACATCCGCACGCACTAAATGAAATAAACTGCAACGGATCGTTGCTAAACTTTATCCAAATTCATTTGAAATATTAATATGTTTGTTCCTTTATTATTAATCAGATATCACTTGCAATTTGTAGTTCATATTGACATTAATTCAAAAATAATTCTCATTTAAGAGTCGAGGAATAACCATTCCACATTGGATTTTTGACATTTCGGTTATTATTAGTAACCATTGCTGAAGACAACTCAAACTTGAGTTGTTTACCAAAAAAGAATTTAGTCTTTTTGATTTTAAGTCGATTCTTCCACGTTTTCAATAGAGGTTGCCATTAATGGTCAAAACATCAAAATGGAATGCAATAAGGTTATTCCTCTAGTATTAGATAAGAATCGATCGTTATTTTTGATTTTATGTCGATTCCTCCATGTCTTCAGCAATGGTTACCAATAATAATCGAAACGTCAAAAACCTAATGTAGAATTGTTATTCCTCAAGTATTAGATGAGAATCGATATCTATTTTTTATTTTAAGTCGATTCCTCCATGTCTTCAGCAATGGTTACCAATAAAAACCGAAATGTCAAAAATCCAATATAGAATGATTATTCTCAAGTCATTAGATGAGAATCAATCGCTATTTTTTGATTTAAAGTCGATTTCTCTATGTCTTCAGCAATGGTTACTAATAAAAACCGAAACGTCAAAAATCCAATATAGAATGATTATTCCTCAAGTACTAGATGAGAATCAATCGCTATTTTTGGTTTAAAATCGATTTCTCTGTCTTCAGCAAAGGTAACGGATAAGAAAACAACGCAGTTGCTATGGTTACTCATAAAAATTCCTCCCAAATTTTTAGCATTTCACAGAGAGAAGCCTATCCATTCTTACTTAAGCAAGGCTAAATGAGCTATATTAAAACTTTCAAATGAATAAATTTTAAAGAATTTAAAAATTAAAAAAAGTACCATCTTACTCTAGAGTAAAGTACTTTAAAATATAATTTTACTAAAAACTTTATTTAACCTTTTTTGTGGTCCCCAAGGTACTTAATTAGGATATTAAATTTCATCAAAATTGGTTAAGCCATTTTCAAGATATTTAGAAAAAACTAAAAAAGTACTGAAATAAAGTACTAATGTTTGTGGGCCGATATGTACCAAAAACTAATCAGCGCTTCATTTTGTTAAACTAATGGTAGGTTTTCAATTTCATTTCAATCGGTGTAACGGTGTGGAAAAAATCGTGGGCCAAAAAAACGATAACATACATCCATCCATCCATACATCCGCACGCACTAAATGAAAAAATCGCACTTTTTGGCCTCTCGACGAGACCCCTTGTAATTTTTGGCAAAACCGTCACGTGCTAAAATTCAACCTAATTGAATACTACAATTTGTGACTTTAATTGAGTCCATGGGTTCCGTAGTCTTTACCTGAGGACCCTTTGAAGCCACGCTTGCCCCGAGAGCGATTACAATACTTTACCCATGCTTTGCATTGGATAAAGTAAAAAGTTTGTTTACATTTTTTTCAATTATCTTTTATTTATTAATTGGTTTTTTAATTTTAAAACCCACTAATAGGTTATAGCAAATATTAATACATTATATTAAAATTAGGAATTTTTTGTTTGTTTTTAATTAACAGGTGTCTTTTTTTTTTTTTTTTTTTTTTTTGACGATAATGATGAGAGAAGGAGTTACACCAAAAAGGTGCAACCCCTAAAAGGCCTCGGTCGGTCCCCTCCATCGTGAAAAGAAGAAGAAAGAATTTTATGGGTTGGGCGGAGGTCGAAGGTATCTGTGGATACGGGTCTCAAATCATAACAAAACAGGTGTGTTTTCAAATAAAGTGGTTGATGTGGCTTTTCTTTATATAACTTGGAAACAAATCTTATTTAATTTTATGTTTTTATTTCAGATCCTATAAGATTATTTTTTTTATTATTATTTTTCTATTTATTTTTTTATAATGTTTATCAATATGAACGAATGTGGGCGAATTGGTGTACGAGTAAACAAATATACACATAATATGTGGACCATTAGAAAGCTAGAAATGCAAAAACTGTGTGCGGGGTGGGGTTGTTGTGGGAGGTGCAGGAGGTGGGGTGCAGTTTTTTTTTTTTTTTTTTTTTATTATATTGATGTGAGAAGGAGATACACCAGAAGGAAAAGAAGCCGGGATCACGAGCCAATCTCAGAAACTTAGATACAATCCAATATCCAATTTACTAAGGTTTTAGGGGCTTCGAGCAGTGGTAGAATTCTCCGCGCGATAAATTAGGTTAAATTTATCTCCCACTTATAATTGTGGGGGATCCGGGGGTAGAAGGCGCGGTAGGGGTGGGGTGTGGCGGAGTGGGGTGCAGTGGTGCAGGCGAGGTGCGTGGTTTCGGGAGGGGAGGTCAGAGGTTACCGTGCATCGCTCGGTGGCTCCAGGTACTATATATATATATATCCAATCGGGTTCTCAAAAACGGCTCTAACGATTTGGATGAAATTCACGGGTTAGGAGGGTTTTGTGTTGGACATTCGATCTGTCACGGTCTCATCTTCAGCTAAGTTGTTTTTGATAGGTTTTTTGTTAATTGAAATAGTTATTCACAGGTGGTTGTTTCGATAAAAATGTATATTTATATTTTTATTCAATTTCCTTTTAATTTTTAATTGGTTTTTTAATTTTAAATTCCACTAATAGAACCTTAGAAATATTATTATATATATTAAAAGTTTTAACAATTTAATTGATTAATAATCGAGTTTTAAATTTCACAAACGTATTTTTTCTATATTAGAATTTGGCACTCAAAAATTGTTATTTAATTAAAAAAAAATTATTATACGGTATTTATTTATATACTAGTACCTATAAATATATACACATAATCTGTGGGCCACTACAAGGGTTGAAATGCAAAATCTAGGTGAGGGGGCGGGGGCGAGGGTAGAGGTGACGGTGGGGGAAATGTGGGGGTGAAGTGGTGGAGGGGTGCAGGAGGTGGGGTGAAGTGGTGGTGGTTCGGGGATTAATATATAGGTTTTAACTGAAGCAAAAAGTTACCGAGCATCGCTCGGTGGCCAGGTACTAAAAACAAATAGAAAAAGCTATCACTTTTTCTACGAATTCAAAGTTTTGGAGGAGAGATTAATCAAAGTGGGAAAACGAATCGGGAGATGAAGGCAATACTTTCACATATATCATACAAAGATATATATAAAAAGTCAAAATAAAAAATATATTAACATAATAATACATTGTTTAATTATTTATTTAATAATATATATTTGTACAAAAATTAAATTCGAGACAAATAATTGACGATTGAAGAAAAATTTAACTTTTTAGCATATTTCAGTGGAGTTTCATTTGTATTATTTTTTAATCTTTTTAAAAAACAAAATAAAATTATGAGTTCTCTTGGCCTAAGGAATTTGAAATAATATAAATATACCTATATATATATATTATTTATGATTTTATTAAGATTTCCACACGTTATTAAGGGAAAATAAAAAACACAGGAAACTCAAGAAATAGATTTCAAATAGTTTATTATTATACTTATTGTATTAGTATATAGAGTGTACCGAGTCTAGGCTTTCACTTTTTCTTCAAATATAATTTTGGCCATATGTCAGAGTTTAATGAAATTAGGTAGTCAAATTGGGAGAAGAATACTTTCACATATAAATTATACATAAATATATTACATTAAAATTATATTTATAAGTCATAGTAAAAAATAAATCAAGACAATAATACTTTGTTAAATTATTTATTTCTACAAAAATTACTTAAAGTTGAGTTAAATAATTTACGATTGAAGAATGATTTAACGTTTTAGCACATTCCAATGGAGTTTCATCATCCTCATTTTCTAATGTTTTATCAGCTCCCCTTTCAATTAAAGCTTTAACAAGATCCAAATTATTTGACTGAACTGCCCAATGAAGGGGAGTATTCATGTCTTTCACCTTGATTATTAATATTGGCCCCCTCGTCTAATAATAAATTAACTACCGAGAGATGACCTTTCTGACTTGCCCACATTAAAGGAGTAGAATTATTAGAAGCGAGTGAATCTACTTCTGCTCCTTTTGATATTAAATATTTCACAATATGTAAATGTCCGTTCTCAGATGCATAATGCAAAGGACGACGCTTATATTGATCTTCATCTTGTTTCTCTAGGTTAGAGGGGTCTCGGGCAAGGAAGTATTTGACCCCTAATAGGGATCCTTTCTTTGTAGCATCCCATATATTATTAGTATTATCATTATCAAAAGGTAAATCATTTATTTGTTTTTCCAATTCATTCCACTAAAAATAGATGAATAAATAAATTTAAATTATAATTGTATATAAAATAATAATCAATAAAATGTAAGGATTGAAAATAAAATTATTTCCATAATAATAATTCCAACGTTTCGATGTTATTTTCTGAAATAATCTTTAGAAAATGAACATTTGACGTTTCTGTTCCAACCCTTGGAATGGAGCAAGAAATAAGGGCCTAGAGTAAATTTTAATTAAAAAAAAAAAAAAAAATCATTCGAATAGAGAACCTCCTCCTCTTTTGAAGTCGGCTAAAAAAGAAACTAAGCGTCTGCCTATATTGTGAAATGTTGTTTTACTCTTAACTATTAATGACGTCAACTAGACCAAAACAGACCCTTTTATACCTTCATTTCATTCAGAAAATTATTATATTTAAATCAATCAAAAAGTTGAAATTATTCTTGAAATTTTTTTTGATTTGATCAAAATTCAGGTAAATTTTGAAAATAATAAAAAAATTAAATAAAGTAATATTAAATAAATAAATAAATGTACTTACATTCTGGTTCAATTTCAAAATTTCATTCTCAATTGCTTTAATATTAATTTTCAGATCATTATTATTATCAATCATCTATAAATAGACAAATAAATTAATTAAATAAACAAATAATACTTAAATACAAATTATTTCTCATAATTAAATCAACTTACATTTGTATTAAATATTTCAACTTTTTCTTCTAATGATTTATTTGAATTATTATTATCAATTATCTGAAAGAATAAATAAATTAATTAATTAAAAAATAAATAAAAATAATAATAAATAAATCATATTACTCACACTTTTTTCAACTTTTTCTTCCAGTGATTTAATTGAATTTTTATTATCAATTATCTGAAAGAGCAAATAAATTTATGAATAAATAAATAAATAAAAATAATAAATAAATATAATACTCACACTTTTTTGAACTTTTTCTTCTAATGATTTAATTGAATTATTATTATCATTAGTCTGAAAAAATAAATAAATAATTAAATAAAAAGTAAAGAATGAATTAATAATTCATTTTAATAAATAAACTTACACTTTTCAACATTGATTTCATTTCATTTCTGAGTAACTTATTTTCCTCGATCATCTAAATAAATAAATAAATATTAAGAATGATCTTTTACATTGGGGATTATGTGGGGGGGTGGGCTCTCCCTCTTAATCCTCTAAAATGCGATAATAATATTATAAAATACTCATTATTAGAGACCGGATTCCTATGCAATTGAATATTTTGTTTCCCGCCACATACGACCCAGGAGATCAATTATCTATCCGAATTATGCATCTAGGCATCTAGGGTATACTGTGGGTTAAATTTTATATTGCATAAAATTGCATATTTCGGGACAAATACAGATGTTTTAAAAGTAACTTCTCGGAGAAAAAAAATTAAAAGAAGAAATAAAACAAAAATAGGCCTCAACGGCAAAAGTTTAGTTTTGGACTACGAAATAGCAAGTTGGGTTACAAAGGATGTAAAACATAGCTAAAAATCCACTTATTTTTCTTATTATTCAGTTGTACTTTGACTTGACTAGATACTTTATTTACTCTACTCGAAAATGCCGAAAAGTTTGCAATATTTTTCTTTCAAAATAAAAGTCGGGGTTTTAAGTTCATTTAAATTCACCCCACCCCCCCTTTTTTTTTAATCGGGAACTAGCCATTATGGCCATTGATGCGTGATCCTGTGTGTGTGTGTAAATTAGTGTAGGGATCAGATTATAGCCGGTCAAATTTTGCATTATTTCTTTATTAGTTTATTATTTCTACGTCAATAGCAAGAAATGGTTAATATAAATAAGCTGACGTGTTCTGATGTGGCCATCTACTTGACTTAACCATACATCCTGGCCCCTCACTTATATTTATTAAAATTATTTATAATCTTGTAGGGGAGGGGGTTAGTCTATGCATTTTTAAATTACTGGGGTCCCACTGATTATGTATACAAAATTTGGTTGAGTTTGCACAAATGGCTTAGAATTTTAATTTTTACCCCCCCCCCCCCCCCCCCCCCCCTTAATTTTGTGTCGATATGCAGCAAAATCTAATCAGCTCTTAATTTCAATGGACCAAAACTAAGTGTGAAATTTGGTTTCGATATTCCCACAAGTTTTTGAGCTAGCTCGTCCACAAAAATTTGATAACGCACAGACTAACAGACGTTTTTACAAAACAATTATTATCTCAAAAAATATAATTTTTTCGATGTTCACTTATTAGGGCTTTTTTGTAGACCAATATGCCATGGTTTCGCTCAATTTTTGTAATCAAAATAGTTTCAGACGTTTTTGAGATATTTCGAAAAAAAGAAGGAAAAAACCCCACTTTTTTAATGTACGATTAGAATTCTTGACCATGACCATACTACTACGGCTATAATTTCTTTGAGTTTCAAGATTTTTTTAATTTATTAAATGTAATGAGAATTTTGTGAAATTTTTTACACAATAAATGTACATAATGTAATAATAATAATAATGTACATAAATGTACACTGAATGTGCCTGTCATCTGATTGGCCATCCCAGTGGCTCCATTTACCATCTACCTTGGTTAGTGGTAAAAGCATTTATTGCGACATACAACCGGGCCTAAGGGCCAGTTGTATGTCGGTTGGTAAAGTTTTTGTAAACGTTGACAAAGGGTAAAACCTTAAAAATTCACCTTGTGTCTCGCCTGATGGCCAATCAGATGACACGCACTTTCATCTGATTGGCCATCCCACCGGGTGGGGTTTTACCCTTTGTCAACGTTTACAAAGACTTTACCAACCGATAAATTTATAATTTTTCTCATTAATATATCAAAGAATAATAGACATATTAACGAGAATTGTTTTGATAGCGCATTTTGAAAAAAGATAACTGCGGTTGAAGCTATTGGAGTCTGCGGAGTCTTAAGTCTGGACCAAGAGAGAAAAAGATGTGATCCATTTAGCTACAATCCAACGTCATTTTGCGTATAACCCGCATGACACTCCAATGGATGGATCACCAAATGAATTTGAAATCTAAGATGTTATATATTCAATCTCCCAGTCCATTAGCATGTATGTTAGATGCTTGCCATTTCTCTCTTGGTCCAGACTTAAGACTCCGCAGACTCCAATAGCTTCAACCGCAGTAGTCTCGCGATATATATCTTTTTCAAGTACATTTGATTCGCGATTGAATCAAATGAAGGAAACATACCATTTACCAACCGACATACAACTGGCCCTAAGAGCTTACTCGACAGGATGAGCCTTTGTTGCGTGTTGGTTAAACCCGAGGGGTGAACCGCGACCTAATATGTTGTACACCTACTTCCACTTGTACTTCCAAATATTTCCAAAGAGGTGTACACCTACTTCCAATCGCGGATCACCCCTCAGTTAAACCCATTCCTCGATCAGGAAACAAATTATTCAAAATTCATATGGGGAATATTTATGTTTATTATTTGAATCAAACAGAGGAAAACCTTATTGATTTCTTTATATGAATAAAACATACCTAAATCATTAAATACTTACATTTTTATTAATAAATTCAATTTTCTCATTGACGAGATTCAAAATTTCTTCCTTAGTTTCTTGTTTGACTAGTACTCTCTTCAAATAAATAAATAATTGAATGAGAATTAATAAATAAATAATTATTTATTGCATTTATAATAATTAATAATAATAAAATACCTGCAACCACTTGGTTAATACGTCATTTTTCGCTTTGACTATTGCGCATTCTCTTTCTGCAAACAATTTTCCTTTAAAATATTTAAGAAGAGTTGCTTCGAAATTTGAATTCATTTTTAATTGATAGAGTTTGACAAAAAACACTAAAGATTTTATTAATTTGAAAAGAATTCCTTAAAGGATTATAGAAATTTTGAAAATATTCTTATCTAATGAATTGAAGTGTAAAGAAAAGGGGATTCTCAATTCAAAACAGTGACGTCATTTGATTTCTATTACCAACTTAAAGAATATGAAATAACTATGAAATAAAGCAATTTCAACCGCCAAAGTTTAAATAATGTATTCAATAATTTCTATGTTAATTCTACACTTAGAAAAATACTTTATTAATTTTTGAAAAGGAAAAAATGAATTGACCACCCGACAGGATTCGAACCCGTGTCTCTCTCTCTTTTTTTTCTTTTTAAATGTTTAATGTTTTAAATGTTTATTAGCCAAAAAGATTTACATATATTATTTACAATAATGTCCCTAACACTCAGGGATATGGAATATTATTTTTAAGTTTAATCTACATTACATACAATGTATTCGTAGTTATTAATTAATATATTTATTTACTTATTTACATACATTTTCGGGTTTTTTTCACTTCTTAGATTAAGGGATAGGGAATAACATTTTTTTTTGTTTTACAAGGAAATGGCTTTAGGAAAAAAAACTTTGTTTTTATTATTTCTTTTGGAAATTATTTACAAAAGGGATGAGAGAGAAGGAATTTATACAATAGTATGTACAATGGCGCGGTCTTGTTTGACCTTTTTACTTTACCATACAGGGTATGGTCAAGTATTGTAATCGTGCATGAAAAAAGTGGTTTTTTTCCTTCTTTTTTTCAAAATATCTCAAAAACAGCTGAAACTATTTTGATTAAAAAAATTGAGCAAAACCATGGCATTTCGCTCTACAAAAAAGCTCTTATAAGTGAACATCGAAAAAATTATATTTTTCGAGATAATAATTGTTTTGTAAAAACATATGTTAGTCTGTGCGTTACCAAATTTTTGTGGACGAGCTAGCTCAAAAACTAGTTTGAATATCGAAACAAATTTCACACGTAGTTTTGGTTCATTGAGATTAAGAGCTGATTAGATTTTGGTGCATATAGACCCAAAATTAAGGGGGGGGGGGGGGTTAAAAATTAAAAACCTAGGCCATTTGAGCAAACTCAACCAAATTTTGTATACATAATCAGTGCGACCCCAGAAGTCTAAAAATGCATAAACTAACCATCCAAAATTTGTAGGGGGAGGGGGATGTAAGGTCAAAAAATGAAAATACCGGCTCTTGTACCAAACTCAACCAAATTTTGTATACATAATCAATGGGCATACAGTAATCTAAAAATGCAAAAACTCCCCCCCCTTACATGATTATAAATAATTTTATTAAATATTAAATATAAGTGATAGGCCAGGTTGTATGGTAAAGTCAAGTGGATGGCCACATCAGAAGACGCCAGCTTTTTTTACTTTACCATAGAGGGTATGGTCAAGTATATAACAAATTTAGTTAACTTTAATTCAAATAAGACTCAATGTTGTCTAATTTCTAGGCGCGAAAATAGAGATTTCCCTGATATTCACTTCGATTCGAATACCCTGAAAATGTGTGACAGCCTATCCATGTTGGGCGTCTCTGTCGCATCTGACCTGTCTTGGAATGAACACATCTCCTCTGTGGCGAAATCTGCAGCAAGGAAGATTGGCTTCTTATTCAGGTCCAAGCGATTTTACAAACCCCCACAACTTCTCACCATCTACAAGGCCCAAATCCGCCCCTGTCTCGAATACGGCTCTCATCTGTGCGGAGGAGCCTCAAAATATTCTCTTGCTACCCTTGATGCAATTCAGAAACGAGCCGTCAGGCTAATTGACGATTCTACCCTCACCGACTCCCTCGACTCGCTGGCTCATCGAAGAGATGTCTCTGCCCTTTCCCTTTTCTATAGATACTATCACGGCAGGTGCTCTGATGAGATAAAATCAATAATTCCCCCAAAGCATGCTTTGCACGCAGCACACGTTTTGCCGACTCCCAACACTCTTTTGCGGTCAAATTGGAAAAGTGCCGGACCACTTCATTCGCGAACACATATATCCCCATGACTTCAAGGAACTGGAACTCTCTCCCAGCCTCTATCTTTCCCAGCACCTATGATCTTCAAACCTTCAAAACCAGGGTGTATAGACACCTACGTCTACACCCTTCCACTTTATCAACTTTCCTTCTCTTCGGTAATGCAAGGGTCTTTCGAGATCCATAGGGGCTACATCTTTACTGGTGCACCCCTTCTTGCATTCGATTGCATTAAAAAAAAAAAAAAAAAAAAAGTATTGCAAATGTGCATTAAAAAAGTGTTTTTTTTTTGCTTCTTTTTTTTTTATCATACTCATTCACTCCAATTATTTCATTTAAATAAAAATAAATAAGCTGACGTGTTCTGATGTGGCCATCCACTTGACTTTACCATACAACCTGGCCCCCTCACTTATATTTAATAAAAGTATTTATAATCATGTAGGGGAGGGGGTTAGTTTTTGCATTTTTAGACTACTAGGGGCCCACTGATTATGTATATAAAATCTGGTTGAGTTTGGTACAAAAGCCTAGATTTTCATTTTTTGACCCTACACCCCCCTCCCCTCCCCCAATATGGGCGGTTAGTTTTTGCATTTTTAGAATTCTGGGGTTTCACTGATTATGTATACAAAATTTGGTTGAGTTTGGTAAATGGCCATGATTTTCAATTTTTGACCCCCCCCTCCCCTTAATTTTGGGTCGATATGCAACAAAATCTAATCAGCTCTTAATCTCAATGGACCAAAACTACGAGTGAAATTTGGTTTCGATATTCACACTAGTTTTTTAGCTAGCTCGTCCACAAAAATTTGGTAACGCAGACTAACAGACGTTTTTATAAAACAATTATTATCTCGAAAAATATAATTTTTTCGATGTTCACTTATTAGGGCTTTTTTGTAGACCAAAATGCCATGGTTTCTCAGTCGTTTTTGAGATATTTCGAAAAAAAGAAGGAAAAAAACACTTTTTTTATGCACGATTACAATACTTGACCATACCCTGTATGGTAAAGTAATAAACAAATGAGCAAGCTAAACAAGCAAATAAACAAATACATTTACATTTATTATTAATTATTGGTCAAGCGACCAGCAACGGCTTTACCTATTACTCCACGGATGATCCTGCCAGGAAAAATGACATTCGATCTATAGAGCTTTCCTGGCAGGCCTAGTTGGTAAAAGGCGCTCTTCGGCTATAGGAGAGAGAGACACAGGTTCGAATCCTGTCGGCTGCTCAATTCATTTTTTCCTTTTCAAAAAATAATAAAATAATTTTCTAAATATAGAATTAACATAAAAAATTATTAATTAAATTGTTTAGCTTTGGCGGTAAAAATTGCTTTATGAAAAAATTAAAACTAATGTTTAAAAAGATAATTTGTCTTAAAAGTATTAAATAATGTTTAAAATTTGAATTTGTCAGGGACTTCACCAGGGCCTATCAGAAAAAGGGGACAAGAGAGAGGTAGCTGCCCTGGGCCTGAATATTTTAGGGACCATTATAATAAATAAATAATTAAATAACTAAATTTGTTATTGCTGTTGAAGGGCTTATCGAAAGGAGAGAGTAGGTGCGATTCGTCCTCTTTTTCTTCTCTTCTGGAGTCGGAGAGGGGGAAAGCGTTTCACTTTTGCTAATGTTCAGGCCAATTTGCCCTATCGCAGTTTTAACTTCAATAAATAAATGTTATAATTTAATAAATATAAATTAAAATTGATTTCATTTTTTAACCAGAGATTTATTTTTAATTTTCTCTGAAAAAACCCACTGGACTTCACCATGCATAAACCTCTTCTCTTCTCGTATATTATTAAATAAATCTTAAGATCAATTTTATATGAATTCAAAATTCAGATTTTTTATTTTGGAAAAGACTCCTTTACTCCTTCATTCATAAAATAAAAAAAATTAAAAAAAACTTTTTCAATTTACTTTTAAATACAATAAAATCTGCCAATTCACTATATTTTAGATTAATATACATGCATTAATCAATTAATTATTTATGTATTAATTTTTAAAAACGTTTTTTTTTTTATCTTTCAAATAAATAAATTTTTATATTAAAGGTTTATTGATTTGAATCAGTTTTTGACTATATATAGGGCCCATTAAAAGACAATATAAATACATCTTAAGAAGCCCCATCTTAGAACATGACCTTCGGCCCGGCGTCACCTAGCCCCTGGCGGGGAGCGTCTCATTTTATGGTTAAAATTTATATAGATAATAGCTGACCCGACCGTTCCTTTAACCAAAAATAATATTGACAGTTGAAATATTTCCAAAAAGCTATTATCGGCCATCTTGTTTGTTTGTTTTTACACCCCCCCCCCCCCCCAGAGAGGAGCTCGCGTTGTTTCCTCGAAAAAAACATTTTTTACATGCCACCGGTTTGATATCTATAAAAACACTATATATAAAAACACTCGTGTATTTAAATGGAATGTTGTCTGAAAATGTCAAAGAAATCGGTGAAGAACTTTCGGAGATCCTTCAACGTATCACTTAAGCGCAACAGTACATTTTTATTTATATAGATATTTAATATTTATTAATATACCGAGTGCATATACCACGCTCATTCTTCTTCTTCGAGTGCCATACCCGAAACGGGTGTCGGCTCCTCTCCACATATACCTGTGCTGAGTGTGTTTAGATGTTTTACACAGATATAGGGGTCCTACTTTTTAACGCCAGTTCCGAACGGCTAATTTGGAGAGGTTACTAGGCAATTATACTCTTGGTAGGTTGCCATTACTTTCCAAGAGGAGGCGACTGAAAATATCTATCTGCCGAGACTCGGTCTCGAACCAGCGAGAGTGCATATAGACTATAGAAAAAGTTTTCAGTGTTTTATTGAATTCTGGGAAGACCAATCGGGAAAGGAAGGCAATATACTTTCACATATATAAAGTACAAAATAAATTAAAATTATAGTACTTTGTTTAGTTATTTATTTCTTCAAAAATTAAAGGCAAGACAAATAGTTGACGATTGAAGACCGTTTTAATTTCTTAGCATATTCAAATGGAGTTTCGTTAAAATTATTTTTTAATCTTTTATCAGCCCCCCTTTCAATTAAAACTTTAACAACATCCAATTTATTGTGCCAAACTGCCCGATGAAGGGGTGTATTCATGCGTTCACCTTTATTATTTATATTGGCCCCCTTGTCTAATAATAAATTGACTATCGAGAGATCACCATTCCCACATGCCAATATTAAAGGTGTATCTTTTTCAGAATCGAGTGGATCTACTTCTGCTCCTTTTGATAGTAAATATTTGACTATATGTAAATGACCTTTATGAGATGCATAATGCAAAGGACGAAACTTAAATTTATCTTTATCTTGTTTTTCCAAGTTAAAGGGGTCTTGGGCAAGGAAGTATTTGACCCCTCGTAGGGATCCTTTCTTTGTAGCATCCCATATATTATCAGTATTATCTTTATCTAAAGAGAAATCTTGTATTTGTCCTTCCAATTCAGTGAACTAAAATTAGATAAATAAATTAATTAAAATTATAATTGTATATAAAATAATAATAATAATATTATACATCGGAAACAAAAGATAGAAATTAAAATTGTGGAGAAAATTCGAGAAGAAGATCCAAGGAACGAGGGTAAGGATAAGAATAAATAAATAAATATATTAGTTTTGGGATTCTATATCTCTATGTTCACCGACCCCCAGATCAAACGGCTTAACCAATTGACTTGAAATTTGAAACATAGACTCCTGAGGGCTCAAGTAATCGGTGTGATTCATAAAAAGTGAACTTCAAGTCCCAGGAGGATATGTTCACCGACCACTTTTGTTCTTTTTGCTATTCGTCTTGCAAGTTTTAATAAGAAAACTCTAAATGATTTTTCTATAAATTTATATTTAATCTTTTTCAAACTCACAAACAGTTTAATATAATACAATTGATAAAATATATCAGAATTTATAAGAGGGAAAAAAGGATTTTCAGTTTAAAAAAGTACAAACGAAAAACGAATACCAAAACTATTATATTGATATGTGCCCTGCGGCCAGAGGCCAGAGTAAATACATAAAATAATAAATAAAGGATCTTCATTAAAGTTATTTCAAAAATAATTTAATTCCAACGTTTCGATATAATTTAGTCTTTTCATTAATCACAAAGTCATTTCTGTTGCTATTCTATAATTCGGATTTGAACCTGGGATATTTCTTCTATAGCAGAAGAATGCGTTATCAAATACACCATGTTTATTATTTATTTATTTAAGCAGTGTGTGCAGACTAGAAAAAGCTATCACTTTTTATACTAATTCTCAATTTTCTAGGAGATGAATCCAAGTGAAACTGTTAATGTTTGCATTTTCTTTAAAGAACTTAATGAGTCACTAAAAAATTAAAAATTTACACCCATTTAATTGTTCAATATATCACTCGGTGGCTCCAGGCACTCTTATTAAACGAGCAAATAATGTATATTTATAAATATTATAAATATATATATATATATATTTGTATCTTAGTTCTATTTTGAAAACGGCTCTACCGATTTTGACGAAACAAATTCTATTAACAAGTTTTGAGGATGAGAAAGCGATCTGACCAGGTCTGGACCTCGACAAATTTAATCTTAATTGATATTTTGTTAATTAAAGTAATTATTGACAGATGAAAATCTCAATTAAAAAAGTTTGTTTACATTTTTTTCAATTATCTTTTATTTATTAATTGGTTTTTTAATTTTAAAACCCACTAATAGGTTATAGCAAATATTAATATATTATATTAAAATTAGGAATTTTTTGTTTGTTTTTAATTAACAGGTGTCTAAATCATAACAAAACAGGTGTGTTTACAAATAAAGTGGTTGAAGTGGATTTTTTTTATATAACTTGGAAACAAATCTTATTTAATTTTATGTTTTTATTTCGTATAATGTTTATCAATATGAACGAATGTGGGCGAATTGGTGTACGAGTAAACAAATATACACATAATATGTGGACCATTATAAAGCTAGAAATGCAAAAACTGTGTGCGGGGTGGGGTGGTTGTGGGAGGTGCAGGAGGTGGGGTGCAGTTGTGGGGGATCTGGGGGGTAGGAGGCGCGGTTGGGGTGGGGTGTGGCGGAGTGGGGTGCAGTGGTGGCGGGCGAGGTGTGTGGTTTCGGGAGGGGAGGTCAGAGGTTACCGTGCATCGCTCGGTGGCTCCAGGTACTATATATATGATCGGGGAAGAGTTACTCTTTTGGTTCTCTTTGACTTTAGCCGGGCTTTCGATTGTGTCGATCATGGTTTGTTGATGGATAAGCTTGTCAGATTTAATTTTTCTGCGAGTGTCCTTCAGTGGCTTTCTTCATACCTGGAGGGTAGATGGCAGAGAGTTTCTGGGTCTTCCACTGAGTTGTCTGGGCGCCTTCCGGTTTCTACTGGGGTTCCTCAGGGCTCGGTTTTAGGGCCTCTTCTGTTCTCTCTATTTATTTCTGACATCTCTGACTGTCTTGATGGCTGTAACTATCATCTCTATGCTGATGACCTCCAAATTTACCTTTCTTTCTGTCCGAACGAGGTGGAGTCGGCCGTGGGGGTTGTTAATGGGAATGTTAGGGCAATATGCGACTGGGCCCGTAAAAATAAACTAAAGATAAACCCGGAAAAGACTAAGGCTCTCTTTATTGGGGGCCCTTCCTATATTGAAAGACTGCTACTTGCTGATTCCCCTCGAGTGGAGGTCGATGGAATTGAGATTGTTTACTCGAGGTCTGCTGCAAATCTAGGTGTCATTTTTGATTCCTCCCTCAAATGGACTGATCAGATAAATGCTACATCACGGCGGGTCTTCTGGGGTCTCCATCGGCTCATAAAAATAAGGCACCTCATTCCTGTGACTACTCGCGCGCACTTGGTAAATTCATTGATCATGCCAATATTTGATTATTGTTGTCTCGTGTGTGGGGACGTCTCTGGGGCCCGCGCGGCTCGTCTTGATGTTGCGATGAATTCATGCGTACGGTTCATTTTTGATGTCCCAAGGCATGCGCATATTACGCCATATTACGGTCGGCTTGGCTGGCTTAGGGCTTCCCAGAGACGCCTCTACGTGCTTGGCAGGTTCATTTACAAACTATTCAGCACATTTCACCCCAAATACATATACAACATGTTCACTTTCAAATCATCCATCCATAATCGGGTATTAAGAGCTGACGGCAGACTAATCCAAATTCCAAATCATCGTACTGAGATCGCCACTAGATCCTTTGTCGTCAGCTCGGCTCGGTTGTGGAATACATTGCCATTAAATATCCGAACATCGCTTTCAACATCATCTTTTCATCGCTCACTCAGGGTGCATCTTCTAGGGGGAGCTGGGTTGGAGTAATGTGTCACTGGTCTATTCGCCTGCTTGTGCTGACTCTGGGTTGCTCACTGGGCTGGGAGAGTCTTGCTCATTTAAATCTTACTATATACCTATATTCTTTCTGTTTCTATATCTATATTCTGTCTGTTTCTCATTTAAATGTTACTATATGTATGTATTCTTTCTGTTTGCTCATTTAAATGTTATATATGTTATATACCTGTATTCTTTCTGTTTCTCATTTAAATGTTACTATATGTATGTATTCTTTCTGTTTGCTCATTTAAATGTTATATA
Source organism: Forficula auricularia (assembly GCA_024734495.1). Classification (NCBI taxonomy): domain Eukaryota; kingdom Metazoa; phylum Arthropoda; class Insecta; order Dermaptera; family Forficulidae; genus Forficula; species Forficula auricularia. Next base: position 6,262,111 of record JALMQS010000093.1, on the reverse strand, counting down.
TGTTATGTTTGCTTACTTAAATGATACTATTTGTATATATATTCTTTCTGTTTCTGCTCTACGAGGTAGCCACCTCAGAGCATTGTTTTTAAATAAATAAATAAATAAATAAATAAATATATAACGGGTGTTTTTTTTAAGGGTATAGAACTTCGAATTGAAATAAAACACAAGAAAATCGTTTTAATGTCCATCAATTTGGCTTTATTGGAAGGATAATTTTATGCCATTAATGTTTAAATATGATTTCAGGCATGTGGCCGCCGCGGCTGGCTCGAATAAATCCAATTCTACAGGTCCAATTTTCAACCACTTTTTCGAGCATATGGGGCCGTATGTTGGCAATAACGCCACGAATGTTGGCTTCCAAGTCCCCTAACGTTTCTGGTTTGTTGGCGTAGACGAGCGACTTCACATATCCCCAAAGAAAATAATCCAATGGTGTCAAATCACACGATCTTGGTGGCCAATTGACAGGTCCATTCCGCGAAATTATGCGCTCATCGAATGTTTCCTTCAATAAATCGATTGTGACGTGCGCTGTGTGGCATGTAGCGCCGTCTTGTTGGAACCACAACTCATCCACATTCATGCCATCCAATTCGGGAACAAAATAGTCGGTTATCATGGCTCTATACCGGTCTCCATTAACGGTAACTGACTCTCCAGCATTATTTCGGAAGAAGTATGGCCCAATGACTCCACCAGCCCATAGAGCACACCAAACAGTCAGGGGATATGTGAAGTCGCTCGTCTACGCCAACAAACCAGAAACGTTAGGGGACTTGGAAGCCAACATTCGTGGCGTTATTGCCAACATACGGCCCCATATGCTCGAAAAAGTGGTTGAAAATTGGACCTGTAGAATTGGATTTATTCGAGCCAGCCGCGGCGGCCACATGCCCGAAATCATATTTAAACATTAATGGCATAAAATTATCCTTCCAATAAAGCCAAATTGATGGACATTAAAACGATTTTCTTGTGTTTTATTTCAATTCGAAGTTCTATACCTCTAAAAAAAACACCCGTTATATATCCAATCGGGTTCTCAAAAACGGCTCTAACGATTTGGATGAAATTCACGGGTTAGAAGGGTTTTGTGTTGGACATTCGATCTGTCACGGTCTCATCTTCGGCTAAGTTGTTTTTGATAGGTTTTTTGTTAATTGAAATAGTTATTCACAGGTGGTTGTCTCGATAAAAATGTATATTTACATTTTTATTCAATTTCCTTTTAATTTTTAATTGGTTTTTTAATTTTAAATTCCACTAATAGAACCTTAGAAATATTATTATATATATTAAAAGTTTTAACAATTTAATTGATGTTGAAAAGAGAAGACGGGAGAGGGAGAGGTTTACACCAATCGACTTGATTGGGGAATAATGGAATTGAAATAATTATCGGAAAAGAGGTTTTTTTATCTAACTAGATTTTTCCTCTTATTAAAAACAAGGACTAAAGATGAATAAGGACACTCGATGGTGGAGAAACAATCTCCGGAATCGAAGCTAAAATACATGGTATACATTAATTAATGTAAAATAATTGGTTTAATAAAATTTATAAAAAAAAAAAAAAAAAACAATTTAATTGATTAATAATCGAGTTTTAAATCCCACAAACGTATTTTTTCTATATTAGAATTTGGCACTCAAAAATTGTTATTTAATAATTAAAAAAAAATTATTATACTGTTTTTATTTATATACCTATAAATATATACACATAGGATTGGAGTAATTTTTGGAGACGGACTGATAAGTGAATTAAGTGGATATTGATGAGGCAGTCCAAAGAAGAAGATAATTTACACTATCTTTTATTCATAAAACCGACGTTTCGAGGCTATTCCTCCTTCTTCAGGGTTTGAAAAGTCAGTGAAGGAAATCCAATGCGGCATTCCCCTCTGTCTCCTCTGTAATAATTATTACATTATAATTCTGCTGATAATGAAATACAATATATTATTGTTACTGAAAGAGGAGACAGAGGGGAATGCCGCATTGATTTCCTTCACTGACTTCAAAACCCTGAAGAAGGAGGAATAGCCTCCGAAACGTCGGTTTTATGAATAAAAAGATAGTGTAAATTATCTTCTTCTTTTTTGACTGCCTCATCAATATCCACTTAATATACACATAGTCTGTGGGCCACTACAAGGGTTGAAATGCAAAAACTAGGTGAGGAGGCGGGGGCGAGGGTAGAGGTGACGGTGGGGGAAATGTGGGGGTGAAGTGGTGGAGGGGTGCAGGAGGTGGGGTGAAGTGGTGGGGGTTCGGGGATTAATATATAGGTTTTAACTGAAGCAAAAAGTTACCGAGCATCGGTGGCCAGGTACTAAAAATAAATAGAAAAAGCTATCACTTTTTCTACGAATTCAAAGTTTTTGGCATATGAAGGAGAGATTAATCAAAATGGGAAAACGAATCGGGAGATGAAGGCAATACTTTCACATATATCATACAAAGATATATATAAAAAGTCAAAATAAAAAATATATTAACATAATAATACATTGTTTAATTATTTATTTAATAATATATATTTGTACAAAAATTAAATTCGAGACAAATAATTGACGATTGAAGAAAAATTTAACTTTTTAGCATATTTCAGTGGAGTTTCATTTGTATTATTTTTTAATCTTTTATCGGCCCCCCTTTGAATTAAAACTTTAACAAGATCCAATTTATTTGCCTGAACTGCATAATGCAGGGGTGTAAACATGCATGTATTTTGAAAATTAATATTTACCCCCTTGTCTAATAGTAAATTGCTTATCGAGAGATGACCATTCTGACATGCGAACATTAAAGGAGTAGAATTAATACAAGTGAGTGAATCTATGTGGGCTCCTTTTGATATTAAATATTCCACAATATGTAAATGACCATTTTGAGATGCATAATGCAAAGGACGAAGCTTTTCATTTTCATCTTGTTTCTCTAGGTTAGAGGGGTCTCGGGCAAGGAAGTATTTGACCCCAAATAGGGATCCTTTCTTTGTAGCATCCCATATATTATTCGTATTATCATTATCAAAAGGTAAATCATTTATTTGTTTCTCCAATTTATTCAACTAAAAATAGATGAATAAATTAATTAAAATTATAATTGTATATATAATAATAAATAAAAAGTCATTATTACAAATAAAATTATTTCCATAATAATAATACCAAAGTTTCGATATTATATAATTTGAACAAATGAACATTTGACGTTTCGGTTCCTAATACCCTTGGAGTGGAGCAAGAAATCAGGCCGCCAAAGCTTCAATTGCGTCTGCCTATATTCTATTTATCTAGGCGGAGGGCAATACAAATCAAGTTCTCGCATCATGTCCACATGATCCTGTTTAAATTTCAAGCTTGTATCTATAACGGCTGTCCACTTTTTAACCGACTTCAAAAAAGGAGGAAGTTCTCAATTCGATTGAATTTTTTTTTTTATGTCTATGTTACCTGATATCTTCGGAAATTGTGAACAAATTTTGATTATTTTTTTGCATTGGGTTCAGTATAGTTCCCGATTGGTCCCGTTTTTTTTTCATTGGTATTGGACCTTTTTTGTTATGTTTATTGAGGCATAACTTCTTTGTTAACCGACTTCAAAAAAAAAATTTTTAAGAAAAAAATAAAAACCGACTTCAAAAAATTAAATGCAACAAATAAAATAATAATACAAATAAATAAAATACACTAAAAGGTATAAAATAATTATTATCTTATTTAGTTACAACTAAACGACGAAATATTAACATGAAATTACATTTTGAAGTCAGGTACCAAACAAACTATACCAGGCGCGGATCCAGACCTCCTGATTTGGGGGGGGGGGGGGGGGGGGGGGGGGCGGTCGCCGGTATATAAGATCTACTTTTGATCTCGGAAGTGTGTCGCGCTTCAATTTTAAAATTTAATGTTATAAAAAAATTAAATAAACATATAAAAAATGTTGATCTCCAATGCTTTGGGGGGGGGGGGGGGGCGGTCGCCAAACATATACCTTTTATGAATCGCACTCGACGGATCTTACTTAGTACGTTTGGCGGGTACGCTCGCTTATAGGTATAGTTTGTTTGGTACCTACTTCAAAAAGTAATTTCATGTTAATATTTCGTCGTTTAGTTGTAACTAAATAAGATAATAATTATTTTATATCTTTTAGTGTATTTTATTTGTTGCATTTAATTTTTTGAAGTCGGTTTTTATTTTTTCTTAAAAATTATTTTTTTATGAACCGATTTTAATGATTCTTTCTGCGTTTGGATCAGTATAGCTCCAAGATAGTCAAGATACCTATTTATTTATTTTATGTATTTTAGCGAGAACTTTTTGCCACGTGGACCGATTTCGATGATTCTTTTGTTATTGGAAAGGGGGTAGCTTAGGGGTGGTCCCATATTAATTCCGCCAAATTCTGATAATATGATCAATGACAAAATAACGGAAATCTCCAATTCTTATGAGCAAATAATCGAAATTATAATAAATACAATCTTTTATATAAAAAAAAACAATCTTAAAACGTTCATTTACAACCCGGAAACGTTTCGAGAGAATTTCTCTATTTATGAATTGAATTTTATTATCAATTTCTGATTCATTCGCCAGACGCTTTCTCTTACGAGATGCGGTATTATATTAAGTCACTATTAATAATATCACTAAAAAGAGAAAAATAAAAATAATTTTTATAAAAAAAAATAAAACCGACTTCAAAAAAATTAAATGCACCAAATAAAATAATAAGAACTCAAAAACCAAATAAAATGCACTAAAAGGTATTAAAATAATTAACTAATTTAGTTACAACTAAACGACGAAATATTAACATGAAATCACTTTTTGAAGTCGGTGCCAAACAAACTATACAAGCGAGCGTACCCGCCAAACGTACCAAGTAAGATCCGTCGAGTGCGATTCATAAAATGTATATGTTTGGCACCGACTTCAAAAAGTGATTTCATGTTAATATTTCGTCATTTAGTTGTAACTAAATAAATAAGATAGTTATTTTATACCTTTTAGTGCATTTTATTTTATTTTTGAGTTCTTTTTATTTTATTTGGTGCATTTAATTTTTTTGAAGTCGGTTTTATTTTTATTTTTTTATAATCAGCCTTAAACTTGGCAAAGTTTGAATGGCTAAGAATAAATAATAAGAAATAACAGGCCTGAAACTTGGCACCCTTTTAAACAACTTGGCCTTCACATTTATATTTTTTTCTGAGACTATATTTTACTCTAACTTGAAAAATATTTCTATTGAAAACAAAAAGAGAGAAATCCCGGAATTGATAATAATGTGTCGCCTCGGACTCCTACTCCGGGTTTTTTTTTTTTTTTTTAATGACAATTATGTAGAAGGAGATACACCAAAAAGATGCAACCCCTAAAGCCTGGGTTGGCCCCTTCATCGTGAAAAGAAGAAGAGGGATTTTTATGGGCTGGGCGGGGGTCAAAGGTAACTGTGGATACGGGTCTTAAATAGCTGGAGGTTATAATTCGCGGGAAAGATGGTGGCAGAGAGCGAATTCCAGTCTCTGGAGATCATAGGGATAAAAGAGTTGGCAAAAGCGCTTGTTCGATTTTTATCCAATTTGACAGCGAAGGGGTGTTGAGCGTTCGAAAACCGCGTGTTTCTCGTAAAGAGGGCTTTAGGGGGGATAATTGATTTCAGCTCGACTGAACAGACACCGTGATAGTATCTGTAGTACAGGGAAAGGGCAGAAACGGTTCTTCGGTGAAAGTTCAGACCCTAGAATTACGCCTAGAATTGAAATTTTATCCCTGAATTCTAGTGAGTTTGAGTCGAATGATATGTCTGGGAGGTTTCTGTCGACGCGCCTAGAAATAAGGCAACACTGAGTTTTCTAGAAAACTTTTTTCTTTTTTCTTCTTTTTTAAATAAGAAATCGCGAATAACTAGAAAAGAAAGACATTATATAACGAAAGTTTTAGATTTTTTAAAAAATCCAAAATTCGCCAAAGATAAAAAAGTTAAACAAAAATAAATAAATAAATAATAAAAAAGTATTAACGGCTAAGAATAAATTATATATTGCTATATTTTATGTTAAAAATAAAAGAGTTTATGAAAATTCTATTTCAAATTATATTTTAAAATGAATAAATATTTATACATATGAATTAATATACTACTACTTATGTGTATTGAGTATTAATAAATGTTTTATTTGTTATAACGATTGACTCTTCATTTACACTGACCCAAAGTTAACTTATATCTCAGAGCTACCCATATGTCCCAGGGCAGTGCGACGTTGCCAAGTCGCCATCTACCACTTGTCATGCCATGAAAACCATCAAAATACTTCACTTTTAACATTTTTCAGACAAAACGAATACCGCTTGCTACTATTATTTTAACAGAAAAATATTTGTTATATCGTCAGTTAATGATTCTCAGTTTTTCAAAATAATTTCAAGAAAATTACGATCGTTATTTAATGAAACAGTCGCTTTAACATCAATCGGGATAGGGTTTGCGTGTTAAATATGCAAATTTCAATGGTCAATATCTAAAAATTTAGTGCCGCAAGGACTATCGAAAAACATTTCTCCGTATAAAGGACACTTATAAATAAGTGTATTCAAAGTTTTAAAAGAATGGCAAGAAAGTCGATTTATTAGGGAACGTTCTTAAGGAGCCTTGGACTTCACTCCTATACAATGATTTAGTATGTAATTTTGCCCGAGTCGGGAGTCGCGAGTCTGCCTACTAAAATTATAAGGATTAGGAGTCCAAGTCGTGACTTTTTATACCGACTCCGCAGCCCTACTATTAACGAGCCTAACTAGCCTCAAAACGGGCCACTTTACGTACTTTACTTGAGAAAATGATAATAGAAATAAATCGAAACGTTGATATTATTCTTGAAATGGATTTTTTTGATATATGTTCAAAATTTTGAAATTAAAATAAATAAATAATTCAATCCATAATTAATAAATAAATAATAATTAAGAAATATTTTTTTATTTAAATAAATAAATTCACTTACAGATTGGTTCAATTTGAAAATTTCATTCTCAATTGCTTTAATATTAATTTTCAAATAACGATTTTCATCAATCATCTATAAACAAAAATTAATAGGTAAATAAAAATTATAGAAATTATTAAAAAAATAAATAAATTATTACTCACAGTTTTTTGACTTTTTTGAATTTTTTGTTGTATTAATTTTAATTTTGATTTAATAAACTTATTATTATTAATCTTCTGAATAAATAAATCAAGAAATAAATAAATTAAGAGAATAAATTAACAATTCATTTTAATCAATAAATAAACTTACACTATTCAACTTATGATCTAATTTTTCTTCCATCGAGTTTATTTGAATATACAGTAATCTGTTTTCGTTGATCATCTAAAAATAAATAAATACATAAACATTATGAATGGTTAAATTAGGGAACAAAGAAAATATTTTTTTTTATTATAGACAAAAGGATCAGCCGGAATCTTCGCATGTGCGCTGCGATGCTTTCATTAGAGCCTTAGCTCCTATTCGCTGGGTGCATGACTGGTATCGCCGTCTGGTGGTTCTAAATAAGTACTTCTGCCTCATTTATAGCCCAGTCTATAGGGGGGGTTTCAGTTTACATTAATTGCGGGAAAATATTTTTTTTTCTAGGATCGTTTGGTATGGTATGAGTATGCCAAATCAAAGTTTGCGACCTCGAAAGTGTGGGGGACAACTTTTGGTGGCCCGAAAAACCTCGAAATTTTCGGGCTTTTTCCAGTTTTTAGCTTATAACTCGAAAACAGTTCACATTTTGTAAATAACCGTTCTATCGTAAATGAAAGAGGACAAAATTTTGCGTCGATTAATAAAAAAAATGCAAAATTGGTCCAGTAGGTCGATTTTTAATTAAGATTCAAAAAACAGCCCCCGGGATCACTTTTGAATATCCCAAAAACTCGCACTTTTTTTCGATTTTGACCATGAAAAATCAGGTTTTCGACAAAGACCACCATATACATTTTTAAACTAGATTAAATTTGATACAAATCAAAGTTTCATCTTAATTGGATAATGGTAACCCGTGCCGCAATCATGCGCGGATCCAGGGGGGGGCGATGTGGGGCGACCGCCCCCCCCCCCAAAGCATTGGAGATCAACATTTTTTATATGTTTATTTAATTTTTTTTATAACATTAAATTTTAAAATTGAAGAAAATAAAGTTCTATATGTGTGTGTGTGTGTGGCGTCTCTGACCCCCCCCCCCCCAAATCAGAGGTCTGGATCCGCGCCTGGCCGCAATGAGGTTAATGTTTTGAAAAAATGCGATTTTTCCTTCATAAAATGAAAACCACTCATCCTAGAAACTTTATTTCTATCTAAGTGTCTAGGAAATTTTGTTGACTTGAACGTTTAATTGGACCACTCTTTTGATAAAACTCTTAGATTTATACATATCCAGCATTTCCGGACAGGATATGATCCGAATCCTCAAAAGTGTCATGGAAAATACTGGATATCTAAAAATCTAAGAGTTTTATCAAAAGAGTAGTCTAAGTAAACGTTCAAGTCAACAAAATCTCCTAGAGAATGAGATAGGAATCGAGTTTCTAGGATGAGTGGTTTTCATTTTATGAAGGAAAAACTGCGATTTTTTGCAAAAGAATTTAGTTTTTCAAAATTTCAACCCCATTGCGGCACGGGTTACCATTATCCAATTAAGCTCACTCTGATGCGATAATAATCACATAAAAAAAACTAATTCTCAAATATCATGAATCCACCATGCAAAGACATGTATTAATTAAAATAATTTAAAGCTCAATTTAAGAATCAGTTTGAAAATCTATAGCCATGTTTTGTTTCTGATTGGAATTAAACGGGGGGGGGGGGGGGGCTTAAAATAAAGTTAGAGGAAGTTTATTATTATTTCCATAATAATAATTCCAACGTTTCGATGTTAACATAAAGCCATTTATTTGAATTATTATTATCAATTATCTGAATGAATAAATAAATAAATAAAAAATATTTATAAATAAGCTGACGTGTTCTGATGTGGCCATCCACTTGACTTTACCATACAACCTGGCCCCTAAAATTATTTATAATTATGTCTGGGGGGTTAGTTTTTGCATTTTTATACTTCTGGGGTCCCAATGATTATGTATACAAAATTTGGTTGAGTTTGCTCAAACGGCCTAGATTTTTAATTTTTAACCCCCTCCACCCCCTTTAATTTAGGGTCGATATGCACCAAAATCTAATCAGCTCTTAATCTCAATGGATCAAAACTACGTGTGAAATTTGGTTTTGATATTCACACTAGTTGTTGAGCTAGCTCGTCCACAAAAATTTGGCAACTCACAGACAAACAAACAGACATTTTGACAAAACAATTATTATCTCGAAAAATATAATTTTTTCGATGTTCACTTATTAGAGCTTTTTTGTAGACCGAAATGCCATGGTTTAGCTCACTTTTTTTAAATCAAAATAGTTTCAGCCGTTTTTGAGATATTTCGAAAAAAAGAAGGAAAAAACCCACTTTTTTCATGCACGATTACAATACTTGACCATACCCTGTATGGTAAAGTAAAAAATACATTACTCACACTTTTTTAAACTTTTTCTTCTAGGGATTTAATTGAATTATTATTATCATCCGTCTGAATAATTAAATAAAAAGTATAGAATAAATTAACAAAGATACTCTAACTATTAATGACGCCAACAAGACGATAAACAGACCTGTTTACCTTCATTTCCTTGAGAATATGATAATAAATGAATCGAAACGTTGAGATTATTCTTGAAATGTACATTTTTTTGATTTGATCAAAATTCAGGTAAATTTTGAAATCAATAAAAAAAAAATAATAATATTTAAGAAATAAATAAATAATATTTTAGAAATAAATAAATAAATAAATGTACTTACATTCTGGTTCAATTTCGAAATTTCATTCTCAATTGCTTTAATATTAATTTTCAGATCATTATTATTATCAATCATCTATAAATAGACAAATAAATTAATTAAACAAATAATAATTAAATACAAATTATTTCTAATAATTAAATCAACTTACATTTCTATTAAATATTTCAACTTTTTCTTCTAAGAATTTATTTGAATTATTATTATCAATTATCTGAAGAGCAATAAACAAATTAATAAATAAATTAAAATAATAAAAAATAAATATATTACTCACAATTTTTTCAACTTTTTCTTCTAATGATTTAATTGAATTATTATTATCATTCGTCTGAATAAATAAATAAAGAAATAATTAAATAAAAAGTATAGAATAAATAAAAATAAAACTTAAACTTAAAAAATAAACTTACACTTTTTAACATTTGATCAAATTTCTCTTCCATCATCGATTTCATTTCATTTCTGAGTTGATTATTTTCCTGAATTATCTAAAAATAAATAAATAAATTAACATTAAGAATTGGGGATAATGCCTTCCTCATCCCTCTCATGGGATAATAATCTTAAAAAATAAGTTGACGTGTTCTGGTGTGGCCATCCACTTGACTTTACCATACAACTGGACCCTAAAATTATTATAATCATGTAAGGAAGGAGGGGGTTAGTTTTTGCATTTTTATACTTCTGGGGTCCCACTGATTATGTATACAAAATTTGGTTGAGTTTGTTCAAACAGCCTAGATTTTTAATTTTTAACCCCCCTCCACCCCCTTAATTTTGGGTCGATGTGCACCAAAATCTAATCAGCTCTTAATCTCAATGGACCAAAACTACGTGTAAAATTTGGTTTTGATATTCACACTAGTTGTTGAGCTAGCTCGTCCACAAAAATTTGGTAACGCACAGACAACCAGACAGACATTTTGACAAAACAATAATTATCTCGAAAAATATAATTTTTTCGATGTTCACTTATTTGGGCTTTTTTGTAGAGCGAAATGCCATGGTTTCGCTCAATTTTTTTAGTCAAAATAGTTTCAGCCGTTTTTGAGATATTTCGAAAAAAAGAAGGAAAAAACCACTTTATTCACGCACGATTACAATACTTGACCCTGTATGATAAAGTAAAAATAAATTATAGTTTAAAAAAAAATAAAAAACACGCTTTTGTCAGTAATACACTAAAATGTATAAAATAATATAATAAACTTTTTACTTTACCATACAGGGTATGGTCAAGTATTGTAATCATGCATGAAAAAAGTGGTTTTTTCCTTCTTTTTTTCGAAATATCTCAAAAACGGCTGAAACTATTTTGATTAAAAAAATTGATCGAAACCATGTCATTTAGCTCTACAAAAAAGCTTTAATAAGTGAACATCGAAAAAATTATATTTTTCGAGATAATAATAATTGTTTTGTCAAAATGTCTGTCAGTCTGGTTGTTAGTCTGTGGGTTGCCAAATTTTGTGGACGAGCTAGCTCAAAAACTAGTGTGAATATCAAAATAAATTCCACACGTAGTTTTGTTGCATTGAGTTTAAGAGCTGATTAGATTTTGGTGCATATCGACCCAAAATTAAGCGGGGTGGAGGGGGTTAATTAAAAATCTACGCCATTTGAGCAAACTCAACCAAATTTTGTATACATAATCATTGGGATCCCAGAAGTCTAAAAAATGCAAAAACTAACTGCCCAAAATGGGGGGGGGGGGTCAAAAAATGAAAATCTAGGCCCTTTTACCAAACACAACCAAATTTTGTATACATATTGAGTGGGACCCCAGGAGTCTAAAAATGCAAAAACTAACCCCCCTCCCCTACATGATTATAAATAATTTTATTAAATATTAAATATATGTGAGGGGCCAGGTTATATGGTAAAGTCAAATGGATGGCCACATCAGAACACGTCAGCTTATTTAAATTCGATATCTCGAAAACTAAGCGAAATCTCAAAAAATGGTATTCTTCATTTTCGTCTTATTTTGGTGAATACTATTAGACTATTAGGGCCAGTTGTATGTCGGTTGGTAAACTCTTTTTAAACGTTGGCAAAGGGTAAAGCCTTAAAATTCACCTTGAGTCCGGTGAGATGGCCAATCAGATGAATGTGCCTGTCATCTGATTGGACATCCCACCGGACTCAAGGTGAAGCTAAGGCTTTACCCTTTGCCAACGTTTAAAAAGAGTTTACCAGCCGACATACAACTGGCCCTAAGAATCCATCGTCAGATCGAGGCGCCATAGTTACTGCAGAATCCCCTGGAAGCTTAATGAAAATTGTGTCTTCTGGTTGAATTTATATGAATTGTATCATTTAATAAAAGAATCAAAAAATTTCTATTCTTTATATGTAGGTGATAAATAAATAAATAAATAAATACTTACATTTTTATTAATAAATCCAATTTTCTCATTCATTGAATTTAAAATTTCCTCCTTAAATTTAAGTAAAGTTTCTTCAAGGTTTAAATTCATTTTTAAATTATAGAGTTAAGAAACACAATGATTTTAATATAATATATTTAAAAAATATTGTTATATAATAATGTAGAATAGATGAGATTATTAGAACAGTGATGTCATTTGCCACTTTCTGTGTCATGTGATTTCTATTACCAACTTAAAGAATACGAAATAACTATGAATTAATTAATTTATAATTTTCTCATTAATATATCAATAGTCCAGTCTAAATAGACACAAAAATGTCCAAACATAGCCAAAATTCGAAAAGAGCTAAAAATTTGCACGGAGCTTTGAATAGTCATTTTAAATTAATGTAAAAAGTCCCCATCGATCCGTCATGTGCAAAATTTTTTATTTAGGGTCAAAAGTCATGAAAATCAGTTTTTCGCGAATATCACTTAAACGGTTAGTTATATTGTAAAAATAGTTGTTATCAAATTTATAGAGAATCCAATTTTCAACAAAAAAGGTCCTTACACTTTTTATGCTACAAATTATCTTTCGCATGTTATGGCAATTTAGAAAACTGCAAACTTGGAATTCTCACTAAAATGTACTCTTTTCCACACCACCTTGGCGGTAGAGTACTTGGCACATTTTTTTTTTACGTGGAAAACATTTATTCAATTTAACATTTTGACAGGGGGTGGGGGATGAGGGGAAGGCTGGGAGGTCACTGTTCACAACCAGACGACTGAAAAAAAAAATTGAAATACAAAATTTATTTATAGTCCAGCCAAATTACGATTTTAACAGGATTTATCTCCCGGTAAAGGTTTTATTGCTGGATTACCTTTATTGGTGGCCCAATATTACTACCCCATATCTGAATTGTGGGCGCCTCAAAATGAGCAAATTTCGTTTTTTTGAATAATTCTAAAACGACTTATCCAATCACAAAGATATCTCTAAGATAAATTAAAGCCCTTGAAATTCCGCGTAAAATGATTTAAATTTCAAACTTTCATCTTAATTGGATAATGGTAACCCGTGCCTGAATGTGGTTGAGGTTTTGAAAACTTGCAATTTTTTGCAAAAAATCGCAGTTTTTCATTCATAAAATAAAAACCACTCATCCTATAAACTTGATTCCTGTCTCATTCTCTAGGAAATTGTGTTGACTTGAACATTTACTCGGACTACTTTTTGTTAAAACTCTTAGATTTATAGATATCCAGCCTTTTCCATGACAAGATTTGGATTAAGTCCTGTCATGGAAAATGCTAGATATCTATAAATCTAAGAGTTTTAATCAAAAAAGTGGTCCAAGTAAACGTTCAAGTCAACAAAATTTCCTAGAGAATGAGATAAGAATCAAGTTTCTAGGATGAGTGGTTTTTGTTTTATGAAGGAAAAACTGCGATTTTTTGCAAAAAATTGCAGTTTTTTAAAAATTTAAACACATTGTGAACACTGACCTCCCCCTCCCACCAAACCTTCCCCTTCCATGCCCTACTCCTTTCAAAATGTTAAATTGAATAAATGTTTTCCACATAAAAAAAATGTGCCAAGTACTCTACCGAGAAGATAGTGTGGAAAAGAGTGCATATATTCGTGAGATTAACAAGTTTGCAGTTTTCTAATTTGCCATAACTAGCGAACAATAATTTGTAGCATAAAAAGTGTAAGGACCTTTTTTGTCGAAAATCGCATGCTCTATAAATTTGATAATAACTATTTTTACAATATAATTAACCGTTTAAGAGATATTCGCGAAAAACTGATTTTCATGACCTTTGACCCTGAATAAAATTTTTAGCACATGTCGGATCGATGGGGACTTTTCACATTTCATTTAAAATGACTATTCAAAGGTCTCTGCAAATTTTTAGCTCTATGGGAATTTTGGCTATGATGAATGTCTATTTTGACTAGACTACAAAGAATCAACGAATGAAAAATTTATGATGATGTCTATATCTAAATATAGAATTAAGGCAATTTTTGGAAAACCAATCTCAGACAAATTATAAAAACAAAAAATATCAAAGAATAATTAACATATTAACGAGGATTGTTTTGATCGCGCTTTTAAACAAGATATATGGTATATCGCGTGACTACTGCTGGTTGAAGCTATTGGAGTCTGCTGAGTCTTAAGTCTGGACCAAAAGAGAGAATGAAAAAGATATGATCCATTTAGCTATAATCCAACGTCATTTCGCGTTTAGCCCGCATTACGTTGGATTATAGCTAAATGGATCATATCTTTTCTTTGGTCTAGACTAAGACTCAGCAGACTCTAATAACTTCAGCAGCAGTAGTCACGCGATACTACCATATATCTTGTTTAAAAAGCTCGATCAAAACAATTCTCGTTAACATGTTAATTATTCATTGATATATTAATGAGAAAATTATAAATTTATTGAACCTAATTATTTCAAGTTAGAAATATATACTTAAATGCAGATATTATTTTCACTTAATATTTGACAAAAATCACCTGCATTCGATTAGCGATTGAATCAAATATAGGAAACTTTTGATTTATGAAATAATGTTTAAAATTTGAAATTGTGAGAGATTTTTACCATGGCCTATCAGAAAGAGGGGACAAGAGAGTGGTAGTTGCCCCAGGCCTAGGCCTAGAAATTTTAAGGACCTCTCATAATAAATAAAAAATTAAATAACTTAATTTATTATTAAAGATAAAAGTAAATAAATATTATGTGAAATATTCATTTACTATGAGTTAGGATTTCTAGGTCACTTGTTTCATATTAAAAATTAAAAAAAGGTAAAATTTTTTTTCAATTTTATTCAATTGAAAAAAATTTACCTGTTTTATATTTTTAATTTTTAATGTGAAACAAGTGACCTAGAAATCCTAACTTATACTGACCCGCTCTGAATCTGAATTTATTTGTTCTGAATCTGAAAGTGTGAAGGATTTGTAAATAAATTTGTGTAATGGTCTTGTGTCTTGTAAGAGGCGGCCCGCTCCTCGGAGGCCCAATAAACAAAATTAAATGAATATTTCATATAATATTTATTTACTTTTATCTTTATTAAAGATCTTTTCACATTGTTGGTCGATCTAGAACAAGCTTTCAAGGGTATTTCAAGGTCAAGTTCTGTTTTTAAATGGAAACCTATATGTTTCTGTACATATTCTGAATCTACAAAAAAAAACTGAACAACTTTTATTAGAACTATTTTTTTATACGACATCAAATAAATAAAATAGATGAATCAATTAGATCTCAAAAAAATCTTAATAATTATTTTTAACAATCATTTAACTTAATTATCAAATAATTAATTATTAAATAAATATTTATTAAATCGAAAAGTCACAACAATGAAAATAAGTGTTTATAATGATATTTTAAACTTTTTTTTTTTGGCTTTTCGGCCTTCTAGCCATAAATTTGGACCACTGCCTAGCAGAGGCGGCACACTTCAAGAATCTTGCGGCACACTAAAGTTCAGCGGCCCAGTGGTTGAGGATCACTGGTATAGACTATAGAATTCAGTTTTTCATCGAATTCTCAATTTAAGGCATATGTTGGGGATAAATCAAAGTGGGAGGACAAATCGGTAGAGGAAGGAGAGGATTTTCATATACGAGCCCCGTCCCATCTCAATTGGCCCACCAATATTTTTTCTATTTAAATAAAATTATGCTAATTCACGGTAAATTTTATTTAAATATTTATTTTTATTATCATTTGGAACAACATTTTAAGCAATTTAAAACATTTTATTGTAACATTTAACTTAAAATTATTTTTTAATTGTTAAAAACATATTTTTATATTAAAAATAGTTCTTTGCTTTTCTTTGAATATGTTAAATAATCAAGTAGGCTTTGCCTTTTTCCAACAAAAGAATGTTTGTTTTGTTTATTATTAGTAAAAATGACTAGTGGAAAGGTTGTTAATGAAAAAATTCGCTCAATTATTTTCAATTTATTTAAAAATGCAAAATCAATCGCGGAAATTGGCGATCTAGTTAATTTATCAAAGTTTAGTGTCAGAAATATTATTCGAGTTTATAAAACAACGGGTACAATAGCTACAAAACCTCGGTATGGGTCGAAATCCAAAATATCTGATGCTGATAGACGGGCATTGAAGAAGATTATTAGAAAAAACAGGCGTTCGAACTATGGTGAATTATCTGTTCTTTGGAGCGATGCTGTGGGGCGAAGTGTTTCAAGATCCACGTGCCAGAAGCCCTTAAGTTAGGTTTTAAAACTTACAAGGTAATTTTATTGCAACTTATTCCAAATTTTTTTTTGTAATTTTACTAATTTTTTTTAGGCGAAAGAAAAGCCACTCTTGACATTAAAACAAAAGAAAAACCGGCTTAAATGGGCTAAAAGTCACATTAATTGGACGAGTGATGAATGAAATAGTGTCCATTGGAGTGATGAGTCTCGTTTTGAAGTTTGTGTTGGGGACAATCGAAGCAGAGTTATTCGTCAGAAAAATGAAGCATTCAATTCAGATTGTTTAAAAAAGAAAGTAAAATTTCCTGCTTCTGTTATGGTATGGGGTTCAATGTCTGCTTGGAAAACTTCACTTCATTGATGGAATTGTAAACACCAATAAATATTTAGAGATTTAAAAAAAATCGTTACTTCCAACAATGGCAGATGCATTGCAGAATAATAATAATTTTGTGTTCCAACAAGACGGGGCAGCCTGCCATACATCAAGAAAATCTTTAAAATGGCTTTCTGATCATAATGTTCCACTTTTGGAGTGGGTGGCAAACCGACTTGTCACCAATAGAAACTCTCTGGCACACAATGAAAAAGCTATTACGAATACAAGCAGCTAGAAACGTAGTCGAATTAAAACACAAACTTCAAAATATTTGGGATACTTTCACTCAAGATGAGTGTCAAAACTTAATAAGTTCGGTGCCCAAAAGAATTCAAGACGTAATTAAAAATAAAGGCGACGTCACACAGTGGAAAAGATTTTTGATTTTGTATGTTTTCCTTGTTTTTAACAATTAAAAAATAATTTTAGTTACAATAAAATGTTTTAAATTGTTTAAAATGTTGTTCCAAATGATAATAAAAATAAATATTTAAATTAAATTTACCGTGAATTAGCATAATTTTATGTAAAAAGAAAAAATATTGGTGGGCCAATTGAGATGGGACGGGGCTAGTATATCATCTAAGTTAGAGTAAAAAATAAATCAAGACAATAATACTTTGTTTAATTATTTATTTTTACAAAAATTAAAGGTGAGACAAATAATTGACGATTGAAGAATGATTTAACCTTCTAGCATATTCCAGTGGAGTTTCATTAGAATTATTTTTTAATGTTTTATCAGCTCCCCTTTCAATTAAAACTTTAACAACGTCTAATTTATTTGACTGAACTGCCCAATGAAGGGGAGTAAACATGCTTTCACCTTGATTATTAATATTAGCCCCCTCGTCTAATAATAAATTAACTACCGAGATATGACCATTCTGACTTGCCCACATTAAAGGAGTAGAATTATTAGAAGCGAGTGAATCTACTTCTGCTCCTTTTGATATTAAATGTTGCACAATATGTAAATATCCTTTCTCAGATGCATAATGCAAAGGAACGCGCTTACAATTATCATTATCTTGTTTTTCCAAGTTAGAGGGATCTTGAGAAAGGAAGTATTTGACCCCTAATAGGGATCCTTTCTTTGTAGCATCCCATACATTATCTAAAGGTAAATCATTTATTTGTTTTTCCAATTCAGTCCACTAAAAATAGATGAATAAATAAATTAAAATTGTATATAAAATAATAAATAAAATAAAGGTTTGAAAATAAAATGATTTCCATATTAATAATTCCAACGTTTCGATGTTATTTTCTTCAATAATGATTTAGAAAATTAACATTTGTCGTTTCGGTTCCTACCCTTGGAATGGAGCAAGAAATAAGGGCCGAGAGTAAATTTTAATAAAAGAAAAAGAAAATAAGAATCTGCCTATATTGTGCGATGTTGTTTTACTCCAACTATCTATTAATGACGTAAACTAGGCCAGAAACAGACCGCTTTACATTCATTTCCTTCAGAAAATGATAATAAATCAATCGAAACGTTGAGATTATTCTTGAAATGTACATTTTTTGATTTGTTCAAAATTTAGATAAATTTTGAAATTATTAAAAAAATAAATAAATAGTTTTTTATTTAAATAAATAAATGTACTTACATTCTGGTTCAATTTCGAAATTTCATTCTCCATTGCTTTAATATTAATTTTCAGATCATTATTATTATCAATCATCTATAAATAGACAAATAAATTAATTGAACAAATAATACTTAAATACAAATTATTTCTCATAATTAAATCAACTTACATTTGTATTAAATATTTCAACTTTTTCTTCTAAGTGATTTAATTGAATTATTATTATCATTCGTCTGAATAAATAAATTATAATAAATAATTAAATAAAAAGTAAAGAATAGATTAATAATTTATTTTAATCAATTAATAAATAAACTTACACTTTTCATCATTGATTTCATTTCATTTCTGATTAACTTATTTTCCTCCATCATCTGAATAAATAAATAAATAAACATTAAGAATGGTCTTTTACATTGGGGATCATGAGGGGGAGGGGCTCTTAATAATAATAATAAAATACTCTTTATCAATTATCCTGACTCCGTTAAAGAAATGTAATAAGGTTCTAATCGAAATTCCGGGGCTTAAAATTTGCCCACAGGATATATGTTGAAAAAATTATTAAATTATTGCCAAATCTTATATTGCCCAATGGTTAAATTGAGCAGCGAGGTTAGGCTCTTGGTTAAAATACATTAGAGATGAGCCCTACGCTCTTGTTTCTATGAATAGATGAATTTCGGTTTCTTAAAAGTATCCTTCTTCAGGACAGACGATACTGAACAAATATTTAATCTTCATAATAATTTCGTCATTCAATCCGAATATATTTAAATATATTAGTATATCATCAGTCTTTTTAATTAGAAATATTTTAACTGTTATTTCTCAATCGGTAATTGATCCCATCAAGAAATAACAGATAAAATATTTCTAATTAAAATGACAGATGATGAAGGTCAAATCTCCGAAACTATACTCTCAAACACTAAAGTTTAATTAGTCCAGGCATATTACAATTTTAGCAGGAAATAATTCGCAGTAAATGCTGGAATACCTTTATTGGTACTCCAATATTACTACCCTAAGCTTTCCCCCAAATCCGTGTCGTGGAAATTTTTCTACCCGCCTCAAAATGAGAAAATTTCAGAGTTTTTTCAGGTTCTTGAATAACGGCTTATCAAACAAAAAACATATTTATTAGATAAATTAAAGCACTTTTAAATTACGCGTATAAATGATAACAACTTTATCTATTTATGTTGAGTAGAACCGATACTAGCGCCCTTTAAAAAACGCCTCCGGGATCACTTTTGAATATCCCTAAAAGTTTTACTTTTTTCGATTTTTACCCATTTTGGCCATGAAGGAGCACGTTTTCGAAAAAGACCAATCTATACATTTTTAAACTAGATTAAATTTGCTACAATTTAAACAAAGTTTCATCTTAATTGGATAATGGTAACCCGTGACACAATGAGGTTGAAGTTTTGAATTTTTTGCAAAAAAAATCGCAGTTTTTCCTTTATAAAATGAAAACCACTCATCCTAGAAACTTGATTTTGATCTCATTCTCTAGGAAATTTTGTTGACTTGAACGTTTACTTGGACCACTATTTTGATAAAACTCTTAGATTTATAGATATTCTTCTTTTTTCGGACAGGATATGATCAGAATCCTCAGAAGCGTCATGGAAAATTCTAGATATCTTTAAATCCAAGAGTTTTATCAAAAAAGTGGTCCAAGTAAACGTTCAAGTCAACAAAATTTCCTACAGAATAAGATAGGAATCAAGTTTCTAGGATGAGTGCTTTTCATTTTATAAAAGAAAATTACTCTATGCTGAAACCTACCTAGTATTTTATATTTTAAAAAGTTTCTAAAAATTTTCTTTACTTTATATTATTATATATATTTATGTTTATTTGAATCAAACAGAGGACACCCTCATTGATTTCTTTATATGAATAAAACATAAATCATTAAATACTTACATTTTTATTAATAAATTCAATTTTCTCATTGATTACATTCAAAATTTCTTGCTTATTTTCTTGTTTGGCTAGTAGTCTCTTCAAATAAATAAATAATTGAATGAGAATTAATAAATAAATAATTATTTATTGCAATTATAATAATAAATAATAAAATACCTGCACCCATTTGTTTAATACTTCATTTTTCGCTTTGACTATTGCGCAATCTCTTTCTGCAAACAATTTCCCTTTGTAATATTTAAGTAAAGTTGCTTCAAAATTTGAATTCATTTTTAATTAATAAAGTTTGTAAAAACACTAAAGATTTTATTAATTTAAAAAGAATTCCTTAAAGGATTAAAGAAAATTTTGAAAATATTCTTATCTAATGAAATTGGAGAATAAAGCAATAGGGGATTCTCAATTCAGAACAGTGATGTCATTTTTCACTTTCTGCGTCATTTGATTTATATTACCAACTTAAAGAATACGAAATAACTATAAAACATATTTTAAAAATAAAATTTGAAAATTTTAAGAGACTTCAGCAAAAATATTCATACAATTGTCTTTCTTCTATATTAATTAATAAATCTTAGATAAATTATATGGTTAATATTATCAGATCTTTGTTTTTTTACATTGTCTGTACACTCCGCATAGGCAAAGAAAATAATATTTCCAACTTTAATAGAAGTACCTGGAGCCACTGAGCGATGCTCGGTAAGTTGTTTCCTTTGCCCCTCGTCCACAAAATCTCTTTCCATCCCCATCATATTCCTAATTGTCTGGTTTCTCACTCGATCCAGTCTTATTAATCGTCAACTTCTACGAAGCTAGTCCATTTCGGTCGAAAGCAACTTATTTTTATTTTTTGCACTCACATCCCATAACAGAGGCTCCATATGTAAGTACACTCTGTACTATGCTTCGATATATTGCTTTTTTTTACTTTTCCATACAGGGTATGGTCAAGTATTGTAATCGTGCATGATAAAGTGTTTTTGCTTTTTTTTCGAAATATCTCAAAAACTGAAACTATTTTGATTAAAAAAAAATTGGGCGTAATCATGGCATTTCGCTCTACAAAAAAGTTCTAATAAGCGAACATCGAAAAAATTATATTTTTCGAGATAATAATTGTTTTGTCAAAATGTCTGTTAGTCTGGTCTGTCTGTTAGTTAGTCTGTGCGTTACCAAATTTTTGTGGACGAGCTAGCTCAAAAACTAGTATGAATATCAAAACCAAATTTCACACGTAGTTTTGGTCCATTGAGATTAAGAGCTGAGTAGAGATTTTGGTGCATATCGACCCAAAATTAAGGGTGGTGGAGGGGGGGGGGGGTTAAAAATTAAAAATCTAGGCCATTTGAGCAAACTCAACCAAATTTTGTATACATAATCCGTGGAACCCCAGAAGTCTAAAAATGCAAAAACTAACCGCCCAAAATGGGTAGGGGTATAGGGTCAAAAAATTAAAAAACTAGACCCTTGTACCAAACTCAACCAAATTTTGTATACATTATCCGTGGGCCCACAGAAATCTAAAATGCAAAAACTAACCCCCCCCCCCCCTACATGATTATAAATAATTTTATTAAATATAAGTGAGGGGCCAGGTTGTATTGTAAAGTCAAGTGGATGGCCACATCAGAACGTGTCAGTTTATTTGTTATTGTTGTTTTCATTTTTTCCCATAGCACTGAGTTCAGTGATTGTAATAACTTCCTTCCTTTAATTATTCTTCCCGCAATCTCTTTCTGACTACTCCCTTTTTTGTCAAATAACACCCCCAGGTATTTTCATTCTTGGACTCCACAGATCATTTTTCCATTTTCCAAGGGCAGGTCAGAAACCTCCTCGACTCCGACGGCCAGATATTAGGATTTTGTCATGTTAATTTTGAGGCCAGTTTTCTCAAATGTCTCTTCTTAGTTTCCTCGCCATATAGCTAAGGTCGTCTCTATCCTCGGCTAAAAGCGAGGGGAGAACCGCGACCTAAATTCCTGTACACCTACTTCCACTTTCATTTCCAAGTAGAAGACAATAGATATACAATAGATTATCTAATAAATTTTAAAGTAATTCCAAAGATGGTGTACACCTAATTCCAATCGCGGTTCGCCCCTCGGCTAAAAGTATCTGGTCGTCTGCGAAGAACAAAGTGTGAATCATACTGTCCCCCCACTCTAATACCCATGTTTCTGCACTTTCTAGTCCACCCCACTAGAACTCTATCCAAGAATATTTTAAATAGTGTAGGCGATAGACCTAGAGCCTTGTCTGAGCCATTTAGACGCCCAAACTCCTCCGATTAGTTGCTACCAATTTTTATTCTTAGAGTGTTTTCTTTATACAGATTTTGGGTCGCATTTATAAGAGCTGGGCTTATTCCTAGCTTTTCCATTTTTCCCCAAAGATAACATATGGGCACACTAGCGTAGGCTTTTTCAAGATCGATTAAAGCCACATGGGTTTCCAGATTTCGTTGGCTTCTTTTTTCCAGGATTACCTTCAACGTAAAAATGTTATCTATGACAGATCTTCCCGCTCTAAACCCAGCTTGTTCTTCCGAAATAAAAAATAATATTGTAAATTTTAATTTGGAAATAAAACATTTTGTTAAAAAAATAAAAAATTATGATGGATTGAAGAATTCGCTCAGTTGTGATTTAAAATTATGATGAGATTTTAAAATTGTTTTATTTGACTTAACCTCAATATTATAAGACAACAATAAACGTCAACAATACAAACACGAGTCAAAGAAAATACGAAATGTGAAACTTGAATAAAATCATTTCCCAGAATCATTTTCACCCCAATCCGATAACTACGAAAACACAAAAATAGAAAATGGTCGCAGAAAGATTGTTTTGCTCTGAAATTGTTTGTAGTAATTCTATTATAAAAAACAAACTAAATTTTCAGCTCTCTTGGCTTCAGGAATTTCAGTTGAAATAATATATAGTATCTAGAGCCACCGTGCAATGCACGCTAACAAAATTCAAAAAAATACACATATATATAGTACACGCCTCCTGGACCCCCCCCCCCCCCCGAAATCACGCATCTCGCCCTCACAACAGCACCTCCTACATCCACCCCACCCCGCAACCAGTTTTTGCATTTCTAGCTTTCTAGTGGTCCACATATTATGTGTATATTTGTTTACTCGTACACCAATTTGCCTACATTCGTTCATAATGATAAACATGATATGAAATAAAAACATAAAATTAAATAAGAATTGTTTCCAAGTTATATTAAAAAAAAGCCACTTCAAACACTTTATTTGTAATCACACCTGTTTTGTTATGAATCCACCTGTAATGTTATGATTTAGACACCTGTTAATTTAAAAAAAATCCTAATTTTAATATAATATAATAATATTTGTTATAACCTATTAGTGGATTTTTAAATTAAAAAAACAATTAATAAATAAAAGATAATTGAAAAAATTTTAAACAAACTTTTTTATTGAGATTTTCATCTATAAATAATTAATTTAATTAAGAAAAGATCAATTAAGATGAAATTTGTCGAGGCCCAGAGCTAGCCAGATCGTTTTCACATCCTCAAAACTTGTTAATAGAGTTGGTTTCATCAAAATCGGTATAGCCGTTTTCAAAATAGAACAAAGATATAAATATATTTATTATGTTTTTATTATGATTTCCACACGTTCTTAAGAGAATAGTCTATTTATTACCACTTGGGATTATAGTCCTCTGTCTCCTATGATTAAGGGCCGGTTGTATGTCGGTTGGTAAACTCTTTTTAACCGTTGGCAACGGGTAAATGGCTGGGATGGCCAATCAGATGAAAGTGGCTG